>JAWWEM010000027.1:3139129-3159627 GCA_035582935.1 Ormyrus thymus
CAGTAATAATCATACACCTTACGCGCCAAATAAAAGCACGAGAGCTCTCCACCTTCCTTCCTCAATAATCTAAGAATTGCCTTGCAAGCGCGCGAAACTCATCGTTTTATCGAGATTCGGTCAAGAGGCAAGCCGCGTTTTCACGCGCGCGGCGCGCTCTTCAGAGAAGAAGGGAGCCGAGACCGCGCGCGAGAGCAAATGAAGAAAAAGTATATATATATATATATATGTGCGGATAAAAAAAAGGGTGAAATAAATGCGCGCGAGCCATAAAGTGCAGGGGCAGTCGGCCGGGCGCAGAATATTACAGGTTATTAAAAGGAATGTATAAAGGAAAAAGCGCACCGAGGCGACTTGGCAGCGGCCTCTCGGCTTTCGGTAATGTTTTGACAGCCGCGCACCTTTTAAAGGGTTCCGTGAGAGGTCGATATTCCATTACATGAGCCGTTCCGTCTCTTTCGGAATTCGTAAAACTCGCGAGTTACTGCCCCATAAATGACCTGCGGCCGTCTTTCCCCCCCCCCCTCTTTCTCTTTCTTGTAAAATCGAAAAGGGCCCCGACGCAGTTCCTACGGTTTAGGGGCCTAATAGTGCAGTTGGCCTGTAAGCTCAATAACCGTTTTATTGCAGTTGTACTTTAACCCTTTTTAATGTAACCTTTTTTTCAAATGCTATTTAATGGTGTTCAGTTTTTAGCAAAAATGTGTTAAGCTGGTTGGAACGCGATAGTCACTGCCAAAAATTTCCAAGAATAATCAGTAACAGAAAAGCTGTTTAAAAAATTGCTAATTGAGTAAACATTGTTATTCCTAGAAAAAAAAAAGATTTATATACATATTTACTTAATTAGTTACCGCTACTTCACTCTTTTCCCCCACTATTCGCTTCTGTTGTGATACTTGTTATACTTCTAAGAATAATGTGTTAGTTTTTTGTAAAGTTTGTATTGACCGTTTTTTATCACGAATCAATAAAAGATTTTCTACGGCACTTTCCTTCATAAGGGACTGTGTAAAATTACCAATTTTAAACATTTATATGTCCAGTTCTTTTCGGGGAAATTGGCTGAAATTTGAATAGCACATAAATAATGTTGCCAAAAAGCCAGGGTTAAATTTTTATCGACATCGTATTGAAGATAAAAATCGTTCCAATTACCTTAAAAGCAAACTTTTACAGCAGCAATGTAAAATTTTTTATTCTTTTTTTCGATACAATAAACAAACTTATTTTACATTTATTCGCAGTTTCAAAATACGCTTTTATAAGGTTGGAAATTTTTTTGTTAAAATAGAACGGTTTAATTTATAGTCATTGTAAATTTAACATACTAGCAGAATTCATGCATACATCGCGTGCACTAAAGGGGGATCTCCACTCCACAGCTAATATGAAAATAGCCCTGGAGAAGAACGTTAAAAGCCATTACCACCGTTTAGACCGTCGAAAAATATGGAATTTTAAAAAGAAATTAACCTTGCCAAGTCTAGGGATAGTGGAGAAAAAGTCGATTTTTACTAAAAAAAAAAAAGAAAAATAACACGAGAAATAACAGGCTTTGCACGCAGGGATCCTGCTTTTATTATGTCCTTAAATATATTTTTAACAATAAATAAAAAATATTTTAGTCGCGCTTCTACCTTTCAAAGTTTTAATATTGATAAACCGCAAAAATCAACCTCGATTTTAGCGTACGGTTAAAAAAAAATCCTTCGTTTCTTCTCGAGCAGCTTCCAATTCACGAGCTCGAAAAGAGCGAGCTCGTCACTTAAATCGAATCGTCGCTTGCATCTTATAAGCGCTAGAATCGCGCGCCGCTCAACTAGTTGCCGTTGAGCAAGAGGACGCGGATAATTGGTCTAACGGGGAGAAAGAGCGAGAGAGAGAGAAGGAGAGTCAGCTGCGCTCGCGCGCAAAACAAACAGTCGCTCTCTCGCGCGGCATTTCCGCTGCGGCTGCATCAGCCTCGGTTTAATAAGACGGCGGCCTCCGGGAGGGTTGTTATTCCGCTTTATGCCAGCCGGCCCTCGTGACCGGATCCAAAGTCTCGATTCGCCACTCGCCTGAATGATTGATAACGGTCGAGAGTCTGCTCCGGGGGATGCGTCGAACCGGCTTTCGAGCGTCGAAAGTTTCTGGCCGATCATACGTCAACATTGCGAGAGAAAGGGCGCGAGGTACCTATTTTTGGGGTTGGGTAAATAAATTTAGGCGCGCACTCGGTGTCTGTCTGTTTTGCCTTTGTTGCTGCGTGTTCCCATCAGAAGTACGTGATTTTGGGAAAAATTGGGGCTATTAGTATCAATTTTCTGTCTAGACTCGGTTGCAGCTTCTACAAACACCGGAGAACTTTCGTCCGCTGTGATCTAAAATTGAGCTTTTGATGGAGTGAAAGATCGGGCAAACAGAGATATATGTTTACGTCTACAATATTAATGATTCAATAATGTTTCACTTGTTTTCTCAAAAAGCTTTCATTTTTTTTTTGAAAATTAGTTATCAAGCACACTCATTTAACAGTAATAATTTTACACAGTGTTGGTCAACAAATTCTTTTTTAAATATATTACAGGCATATGGTTGCGATTTCAAAGTAAGTTTAAATTACTTAATTATACATTGCAACCAATAATTGTTGATACTATCCACTTGTCGGTAATTTACTTTTCCAAGCAACTCCACGTCACTAATTATATAAATTTAATTACTAATTATTTTCAAAACAAACTTGTTTAATAACAACGTACAGTTCTTAAGTTCAGAATTAGCAGAGCCATAAAATATTCGAAACGTTTTTTAGTTATGAAATTGCGTGCTGACTATTCTTAGATTCTCGTGGAGCACGTATAAAGGCTCTGCAATTTCTCACGCACGAAACCCTTTAATTTTGGCCGTTAACGCGCTATTTTCAGAATGCGCGAGTCTGCTTTCTACATTGGACTACGTGTTGCCCTGCTGTTAACTTTACGGAATTGAACGTCATTTAAATATCTAAATAAATCGTACCCGTGAGCAATTGTTTTGGGTATCAATCTTTTGTTTTATTCATAAGCAAGTTGAAACTCTTTTGAATTTAATTTACTAAATTTACAAGATTTGAAGTTTACAATTACCAGATTTAGAGTTTACAATTTGATGTTGCAGTTTTTAAGAAACGCATGGATAGCAGTATGATATAATGTTATAGTAGAGTTTGCGAGAAGTGTTCTGCTGCACATTCTAAAAGGCATTTTTTCAGTGTTGAGCAATCTTATCTTATCACTTAATTATTAAAATCTCCTTTTCTCCCCTTGTGATTATTTTACTTTAGTTACAAAGACTGAACTACTATTTGAAAGGCAGGCGAGATATTGAGTTTACAAATTGTAATGGAATTCTTTGGATCTTTCCGAATTCTATAGTATCCATATGTTCTTTTCGTTGAACCCAATTTACATCTGGAAATATTTACCTTCTAACCCTTTGTAAGAAATACAAACAGGCCAAGAAACTCATCAATCAAAAAGATGTTTCCGCTTTTTATACAGTTTAAAATGTAGCCTTTGTTTCTATATTCGTAAGAAAAAGAATTGAAGCAATTTCAGTGCAACCCGGAAAATGTTAAAAACTTTAATGAATAACGTGTCGTACGTATTTGACGTAATCATATCCGCTTAACAAAATTTTCCGTTAAATACAAGGGAAATTTTAAGACATATCGTATAATTAACGACTAATGAACGAGTAATTATTGCTTGAAAATATACAGCTCGCGAAGAAAAATTACAACTGAAAAGTTTTTCCTCTGAAAACCTACAGCAAAGAAAATTGAAGAGCGCAACATTGTACGAAAGAGCCGAGGCACATAAGTGCAGCGCCTGCTCTTTAATTATTCACGCGGTTATCGTACGTTTCAATTAGCCGAACTAGAGTCTCGCTAGATCTTGATGTGCCACGCATCCACTGCATACGTACGAACAAATTTCTCTCTCATTAAAACCGCTTTTAATTGGCGCTCAAGTAAGGGGAGTGCTAATCTCGAGGTATCTCCTCTCTCTCTGCCCCCACGATAGAAAGAAACCGAGAGAAATCAACAACAAAGCAGCTGGAAAATGGACAAAACAATCGCCGAGCGTGCTCCGGCTAATAGGCGTAATTGCCGGTTTTAGTGGGAGATCTATCGAGCGCTTGGCTGCATCTTATTTTGCCCGGCAAGATGGATTTCTGATAGTACTTGCACAGGGAAACGGATTCGTTAAGTCATTATTTGGTAGCAGTGTGTTTTGTTTGAAAATACTTTTGTTTAAATGCGCGTCCGGAGAAATTTGAAATTCACTTAAACCTTAAAAAAATTAAAATTAATTCGCAATCAAAGCTCATAATTTTAAATAACGAATTCATAATTGATGCATAATTTAATTGCATTTCGTTCCGAGTCTATCTACTGGATTCATCAGCAAGGCAACGCAGACAGAATCTGCCTTAGCTGCTAAAAATAATTTTTCTTTTTACATTTAATATTCATTTGTGCTACTTACATGTTTAAAAACCACCACGTGTTTGAAATGTAGGAAACGATCACGGGCCTTAACTGCTACCGAGTGTATTAAATAGTTCATCGACGCTCACTCTTTCGAAATCCTCAGGCAACTGATTGGCACCAAATTAGCAACAAATTGGCAACAAAATATTCCGTTGGTTTTATAAACAAATATTAATTAGGGCCGAAGTTACAGAGGTGGCTGTGCTACCTTAAGTTTTAAGCTAGCACGAGCTATGTTTCTGGGAATCGGCTGGAGTAGCAAAATCAGATACAGCGTAACGAATTAGCAACAAATTAGCAACAAAATATGCACATGGTTTCATCGTGGGCTTTGTTGGATTGTTCGACGCGTCGCGCTTTTGTTTTTCCGAATTTTCACCTTTGTTTACCCACGTGCGTCCTTCACTTGACTATAAATATATGAATTGGATTTTATTTAAATTGTGGGTTAAGAAGACGTGGACTTGCTTTGTTTTCGTAAAGCGTATAATTACTGCAATATTTTTTATTACGTTTTAATTATAAGATAACGAATAAAAATTTTTAGAATTTTGAATTATATTATGCAGTCGATTAATATTGGTGAAATCTACTGTCTCATAAATAATTCTGTAAAACCTCGTTAGTAGAATCATGTAATTATTGACATTTATGAGCCACGTGAAAAACTTTAATACAAATTAGTCATTAATAACAAATTAAATTTATACATGCTAATCATAAAAACATGGTTTAAAAGCAAATAATTTATTTAAAACAAAAGTATGAATATTATTTTTAAGCTGTATTAATTACAAAATTATACGCTTTTTTTATTATCAAACTAATAATCGAATCTAATAAAAACACTCGATATAATCGCTCGGCTTCGCGCAGAAAAGTTCTCCCCTATACAATCTCCACGTTTCCGTAGTAAAAGAAAGAAAAGAACTTTCGTCACCTCAGTTTTTTCCACTCGCTCCGCTCGATAAACGCTCGCGCCTCTTAGCTGAAAGTGGTTGGCGCGCGCGTGTCACTGTACCGCTATTTATCGAGCGCTCGGCGCGAGGCAATATCAATTAACTCGACTGCCCGGTTTTCAAGTTCGCGACGTCGTCGTCGTCGTCGTCGTCCGCGCGCGCTGTGTTATTTGAATGCAGGAAGAGATTTATCAAGCGCGACAGAGCGTTGAGCGAGATTTTTCGAATTTGCCGAATGAGCGTGCAGGCGAGAGGCGCGGTATGAATTAATGGCGAGCGCTCCGCCGCCGCTGCCGCCTTTTTTGCTTCGAGCCCCATTGGTGCGCAGGTGCGAGGGGAGATTTCGTGTACGCGCGCCGGTGAAAACTTAATTAACGAAGATGTAATAATATAATCGAGATGGGATTAAGCGGTTTTCGCATTTTTTAGGAGGTGATTACGTCAGTTGGATTGCGGTGACTATTTATGAATGCTGTAAGCGCACTTTTTTGGGTACTTTTAATTTTTTATTAGGTTTGTTGGAGAGAGCTGTAGCTTATGAAAATGCGCAAAATGCGAGCAAAGTGTTTAAATCTTTGATTTGGAACAATAAAATATGCTTCGATATCGTAATGGTATTTCAAATCTTTTAAGATTGTGTAAAATATGTTGCTTGTATTCACTTTTCTGCATCGTGAAGACTGTAATTAATTTTTCTGAAAACCATTTTTTTACTTTAATCTATTCATTATATACAAGAGATCAAGATGTAATTAAATGCAATATATATATATATATAGCGACGAATTCATATAGCATGACAGACTTGTTAGCTTCTAAGCTCCCTGTTCATGTTAATTGGAATAATTACTATATTTATACAAGAATAAAGGTTGCCAACGTCAACCTATCAATCCATCGATCGGCGATAAATGAAACTATAGACGTCTATACGTATAATCCTGCCCAGTGCTTATTCAGAAGCAAACTTATTATCATCTAAGTAAGGTATTTAATAATTGAAGTTCTATTATCAGATAAACATAAATTACAAGATAGTTGAAAGGATATACATGCCGGAAAAAAATTCGGCCAAGAGTTATTGCGCTAAAAGCCGTACAATCTTTTAGAGGAGAAAGCTAGAAAGAAACCTTAATGAAATTGATTTTCAATCTCGTATCAATAGATATTTATGAAGTCAGAAGAAAACTTTACATCGTAAATAATTTCGTAATGCACCAGAGAAATTCGATTACTTGTATCTTTGAAAAGAAAGGTAGCAAATCACGGTACAGAGTTTCTTTTAATCAATGAGAAAAACATTAATTCTGATTCAATTATATTTAATAAATGTTATATAGTGAATGCATTTGAAGCACTTTCAACATTTGCAATTAAAACTGGCCTTATTAAAACTCAAATGAAATACCATTTTTTCCTCATACTATTATTTCCAAATGAAATACAAACGAGCAAAAGTTAGATTTCTAATTCAAAAAATACTCGGGCGTTAATTACCCATTAAAAGCATTCAATTGAAGCCACTACTCCTTAACGAAAATGAAGCAAAACTCCTAACGAGAATGAAATCCCGACTTGATGCTCATTTAAGCGGGCATCGCGAAGCGTCGAACCGCAGGCGTACTTAACCTCGCTTGAAAAAGCAGCTGAAGGAAGCGGCTTCCGTGTAGAGCAAAACGAGAACGCATCATCCGCGAGCCGCGGGACTCTCTCTCTCTCTCTCTCTCTCTCTCCTCTCTCTCCGCGGCGTAACGAATAAATCGCAATAAAGACTCTCGGGGCTCGCGCACGCGGCACAGCAGCCGGCATGCGTAAGTTCATAAACTAATCGCCGGCGCGCATCCGTTCCCCGCGTTAAGCGTCGATATTGATCAGCGGCGGCCTGAGCCGCGTGTAGTACAGGACACCGCGAGAGGGGCTCTCCTATATAAAGGCCCCGCGGAGCTGCGCCGTCTTATTTATCGTTGGAAATTACGCCGCGCTCCGGTCTCTTTTCTCCCTCGCGGCGCAGGCAGCGCGATTATTATGCCGGGCCCGCTATTAATTACGTATCCTGCCGATCATTAATTCACCGCCGATCTCGCGAAAATGCCTCTGACCTGAAAATCTCCTCCCGGGGCTCTTTGTTTGCGAACTCTGTTTTCTGGCTAAAGGACGCCGGGGGGATAACTGTTTTTCGTCGTTGCGCGTCGATGACGTTTATGGGCTTTTCGAGCTTGGCTCGCGAGCTTCGTGTGGGAGCTTTTAATAAGCATGAGAGAGAGAGAGAGGATGCTTTGGTTTTATCTGACCGCTAGGATCGGGAATTCGTAATGAGCATGCAGAGATTGATTTTGAGATTTATTTGCCGATCCGGTGGCACTTCTTCGAAATGATAATGCTTTTACAGCTTTTACGTCGGACGTAATGTTAGATAAAGGTCAGACAAGAGGTGGAACACTTATTTTGTTTATCTTTATGTTGAATCTAGCGCAACTTGTTGAACTGCGGTAATAATTTTTTACTGCAAAAAGATCTTAATTTATAGGAGATTGTGTTTTAAACGGGGAAATTATTCCCGTTTGCTACTGTTATTTATTATAAAGTCAATAGATAGCTTCCATCTGGATTTTCAAAAAGCCATTAACCAATACTAAAAATCCGGACACTAAATTACGATCGAGCTGCGCCGAAAAATGCAACTTTCTTATACAAAGGGATTTACTATCGTAACAAAGCCGCTTTCACCTCATACAGTTTGATATTAAATTTCATTAAAGCGTTAAATAATTTCCGAAAACTTTCGATCAAATTTCCAGCAAATATTACCGAATACTCCTGACGGCTTTCCGACATTTTCAAATTGAAAGTTCGAAAAAGTTACGCTCTTGCCATTTAACTTTGACGCACCGAGGAAATGTGAATCGATGTTTTGACAGCTGTTATGGGTAAAAAAATTCGAAAAAGATCTACGATACCAGCTAAGAAAACCTTCACTCGCGCCACGAGACCGCGCGGAGAGCATCATTATACTACTCATTACCCGCAAATTAGCGCGCCTAAATTTCAATAAATCTTTTCTAACGCAGAGAACGTTAGAGGGGCTCCGCGCGCAAGACGTATCCTTGCATTGAAATCCAGAATTTTATCCGGCGATCGGCGCAAGCTTTCGCTCGCTTTCGCTTTTGCGGCACACGCGGCCACTTCCTTAAATCAATTGCGCCTAACTTTTTCATCATTATAAATCCGTTGGCTTCGACGCCGCCGACGACGACGGCGGCGCTTCGAAATTGCCCAAAACAAAAAACAATTACTTAAGGCTATGTACCGAGAGAGCCTCGGTGCTCGTGACCAATTATTTACTGCATAACGGTCCGCGTGCATGCTCAAACAATCGGTGTACGTACGTCGGCCGATTGCTCTAATTCGTCGCTAGACACGTCGTCCGGCGGCGGCGGGCCTCGCGAGGGAGAGAGAGAAAGAATCAAACGGAACGCAAGCCGCCGATAAACAATGGAAATTGTCCAAGTGCAGTGAAAGTGCGGAAATTAAGCAAGGCTCTAATAACGGGCGGACGGCTTTTTTTCGCGGCAGCCGCGTTATGTGAACTGCTCGCACAGAGATGCTTGCGCGAGATACAGCCGGACGGGAGAGGGGAGAGAGAAAAATGCGATGGGAAAGGGGTTTCGATGGCTGAATTATGTTATATTTCAAAACGCGCGCTTGAATTACGTGTAGCCGAGGAGTGGTAGGTTCAATATTTATCGGCTGCTCGCCTTGAGAATCTGGAGGTGAGAGAATTCGATTTGCTTTTGTTTGTCGTTTGGATATATTTTATTCTATTTGTTCAATCGACCGCTGCGCCGCTATATCATTGCGTTTCAGGAGATTAAGCTAATGCATTCTCTTGTGACATAATGAACGAGCATTACAACGTCGATTTGAATTGCAGAAAAACTTATCGGTTGAATTTGTATGCCGGACTGTCAAGTCAGTGATACTGGTCATATTTCAATAAACTGCCAATCGAGAAAAGTATCCAGGCATTGTAAAACGTCTGCGAACAAATACCTCATTTTCGTTTCTAAACGTCGCGAGCCGCTAAATCATTTGCGCGCAGAACCCACAGTATCCCTTCCAGCCGGGCGTACTTCAACCGTTCCCGCACGTAACAATTAGCCGATATTTCGATAGCTCAGCGGCCAACAGCGATCCGCAACCGCTCTATTATCATCCTCGCTCTCAAAGTCAAATTCGCCCCGATAGACGATTGCAAATGAACGCCGACGGATTATGAATAATGAATGCCCGAAGCCCCAAAGGGGTATATATACATCGCCATGCAGAATGTAAATAATATATAATACGTAAGGCCCGCTTTTATCGCGGCATCGGCGATCGGCACGGAGGCCCAGGCTTAGATAATGAATATACGAGCAGCGAGTGAAACTCTCGCGTATGCGCCGGGGCCTTTTCAGATGCTATCGAGCCGCCGGTGGAAAAGACAATGACGGATACCGGGAACCGACGAATGCGCGAGTCGAGGCGGCGTTTAGCGAGTAATTATTTCGGGCGCTCCGATCGTGCCGAGCGATTAGAGGCGCGAGCCGCGCTTCGAGCCGTAAAAAGAGAGGGCTGCCCTGTGATTTATTCTTTTAGCTGACAAGAGTTTCGAGGCTCTAAATCAAAAGGTTTTTATTGCGCTTTTTGACTCGGCGCATTTAGCGGCTCGTAGCGAATTAGATATGCTCAAACAAAGTAATAGATACGTCAGGCTCTTCCAATTAATCATCGTTCTGTGTTATTACGGGTTGCGTCATAAAACCCAATTATTCGATAAGCCAGTCGCGAAAAGTGCGGCGCAATTTCATGGCGGACTTCACCTTCTCTCTCTCTCTCTCTCTCTCCGTCGTTATAAATACCCACACGCGGCGGGTAATAAAGCCACGCGAGCCCTTCAGCTCTGAATTCGAGGCAGCAGCTGTCGCAGGGGGTGGCTTATTACCGTGGATTTCTTCGATAGCGCCCGCATTTATGTTCATTCGTTCCGGCAATTTCGTAACGCGGCGGCGGCGGCGGCGGCTCGCTGTAACGAATCGCGTCTGAAATTACCGAGCGGCAAAGTAGGGTAACAGGTATAACGAGCGGCGTACGGCCGAGTCAAAATCGCTCGCTCGACCGATCGATTATAATGGCCGATCGGAGAACGGACACCTTGTCGGAAGTCGCGCGGGCTGATTTTTTATTGCGCAAGGGGATACAAATGTACTTGGAGAATTCGCGCGGGAGAGCTAGAAAAATTTATTATTCTATAATAGGTATACGTGCGAGCTGCAAAAGTTCCGTTAGCATAAACTGCTCGCTCGCACGTGCCCTTTTATAAGCCAATCAAGCGGACGTAAAATGACATCTGCCGAGGCGGAACGGTACAAAATTACACTTTATGAGCCTATAGACACGTCATTACCATACATCCCATCAATCCGTATCTCAGCCGGCGGAGAAGTAAGGCCGGGTCGCCCGAGTGACGACTTGATTCCATCCTGCCGAAAACTGTCGGGCCGGCCGTCTCGCAAACTGGTCGTCGCCGCCGCTTACAGAAGAAACACGAGTCCGCGCGTCCGTCACGGGGCGGCCGTCAAATTTTGTTCGAGGCGCGCGCAGTGCCCCGCGCTCCCACGTTGTCGCCGTGGATTCCCCGCCTGCGGCTTTATAATCCCTTCGGGCCTTACGTAACGCCGACGACTGACCCGCATATAATTACTCGTTAAAGGCCCGTGGCGCTTGCTTTTCCCTCTCTCTCTCTCCTCGGGCTCATGAGACGAATAAGGGACACCCTACTCCATAAATTCTGGCGACGTTAAAAGCGTGTCCGCGAGCCATATAACCCGATCGCGCTCGTGCGAGCGCCGGGGCCCCGGGAGAGTCGAGGTTTAACCTATAAACGCCTGGGACGGGACGGGGACGGCAAAAGTCGAGCGCGACTTTCGCGGCTCTGGGGGGCTGCTCGGCATCACGAGCGAGGAATGCCGGCCGGCCGAGTAAAAATTGAAATTATGGGAGAGAAGAGCTCGGGGGGGACTCGATGTACGTCCACGAGGCGTTGGACAATTCTCGATGTTTTTCCGAGGGGTACACGTCTATAAATTTTAGGTACCGCTAGCGGTTACGTGCGGGTACGCGGATGAATGATCGTAATTGGATTGGAATAAGATGTAAGGATCTGAAATTTCTGCCGTATCCAGCAGCAATGCGCGGCGGTTGCGAAACCGCTGCAGTTTAATCAGATAAAGGTACGCATTTATTTAATCATAACGTATCGCAATAAAGTGACCGATGAAAAAAAAAGAACAAATTACGGCCGATTGGCCGCCTAATACGGCAGTTGACGACCCCTTTAAAGCTACCGACGCACAAGCACATTAATTAATGCCTCTCGCGCATTAAATTCACGAGCGCACTCCCGTAATTCACCGGCTAAACGAACTCTATGATTTCCCGAACCCTCGGCCAGGAAGAATTGCGAGATTTTTCCGTTTCCTCGGTTTTACGTACGTATATATACAAGCCCAGGGCCCAGGGACTCGGGGAACGGCGGGAATGATTATTTATCGCCGTACGGGTGGATGGAAATTTCTGCCGGCCGTGGAATTACGAGGGGCCCCCGAGGGTGACATATCGCGCGCTCGAGAGCGGTATTTGCGGCTTAATGAGAAGCGCGCGCAGACTCCGAGCGCCTCGAAAAAGGATGAACGGCTCGGATTATGACGTTCGGCCACGCGCGCGCGCGGAGCCTCGCTCGGCCGCTAGCTCGCATTTACACTCGTACTTATCGGAATAACATAAGCCGGCCGCTTTCTCTTCCGCGATATCGCGAGGATTCGCGGAATTCGCGTTTACCGTTCGGCGGCGGGGCGCGCGTCGGGAGGCGGCCAATATCGCCGACTCGGATATTTAGCGGCTTACCAGGTTGTAATTGCGACGGCTGACATTCATTAATAGGCCGCGGCGAGGCTAAATTACACCTCGTAGTTTTCACTTAAGGCGCGAGAGTTCGCGCGGGAAGGAGGCGCGGGGAGAAAAAGGAGATGTAACGCGCGCGGGGTTATAAATGTAGCCACTAATTTTGATTTACCGCCCCGCCGTGTTACGTATTCATTCCGCGAGGTGTATGAAGTAACGCCTGTCTGCGAGCGGGAGAGTGTCAAAGTTTATTTATAATGTACCGCGGCCGCGCTAGGAATTCTCATTTACAAGGAGTCTTTAAAATTTATCACTGCCGATTTTTCGAAGGTTGTCATTCACAATGTTTCAGATTCCTATCTGGCCTCCATTGTTGCGCCGAGGAGTAATGGCGTTATGACATTGTTTCTGGAAAATAGAAGTGACGTCGTTTATTATCTTTCCTTGCTGCTTCAAAGCAGCTTGTTCCGCAGCCTGGCGTTCCTACTAAAAGACTACTGGTGACTAGAAGTTTTACAGTCGCGTAACTGAAGTGCAGTGAGCGCGATGACTCACTTCTGTTATCCAACCAAGGACCCTTCGTAAACCGAATTAAGTCACTGACAAACAATCCAAAAGTCCAGCTTTCAAAGTTCCCGCATGACACGATTTACATTTCAAATGTCCGGGCGCGCGGCGCGCAGCGAGCGAGGGCGAAAGAATGCTAAAAGAAAAGCACGCGGACTGCAGAGACAGAGCGTGGCGCGAGCGCCTACAAAAATGAGGGCTTCGACTTCGCTTCAACTTCGCAGTCGAAGAAACGCAAATAAGGCCTGCCGCCAGAGAGAGAGAAAGAGAGAGCGATAAACAAGAGCAGAATTTATGCAAGGCATTTATTCCAAGGTGCAGTAGTGGCTGCCTGCCGCGGCGCTGCTCACCTCTGAATGGTGAATTACTCGCGGACCGATACACGTAAGTACGTATCGTCGGAGGGCGACCGCAGAGGTATAATTTAGCCCGACACCGCGCGAGCGCGGCTAAGCAAAAGCAGGTGGGCAGCGTATCTGGGCAAAGAGTCGCTTTCTGTCCGGGAACGAAAGCGTTTCCAGATAGAGAGCACACACCCACGGAACGGAGCTTTCCGGAGCTTCCTCGGAGCTTAGATATACCGGGGGAGTTTTATTGATGGGACGCGCGATGTATCAACTACCGGTGGGTGTGTTTTATGCAAATCTCGGGCGCGCAGCTTCGCGAGCGAGAGAGAGGAAGTGACGATAGTCCAATGGCGATAGAAAATGGTCTAGATGATAGTGATGAGTGGGACTGAAATATACGGCGCGGAATGTAAAGGGACGGCTTCAGATAAAACGGATCGAGAAGAGTCTTGAGTGTTTTAAACTTGAGTATCGCAGGGTTGCAGATAGAAAAGCAAAATGTCGAGGCTATTTCAGTTTCGAGAGAAAGTAAATTAAAATTTTCATTTGAATTTCAATTCTTTTCGAAGGAGAGATTATCTTTCTTGTTCGCGGTTAGTTGATTGTGCATTCAAAGATTCTTTTCTGGAATGGACTCTGTAAAGTTGGGTTAACCAGAAGAAACATTGTGGTAGTAAATACTTTCTAAAAACAATAAAATATACTGCCTTTTAAATCTGTCAAACAGCGTGGGTAATTAATTTACAGTAAAATTCGTCTTCGGAGAAGTTTCTATTATTAAATTTGCGTTGCCGATGCATTAAAAAGCCATACGACAGTTACAGCGCATACATTTTAACGAATATAAAACAGTTATATATGAAAATTTTGAGTTAATTAACGACCAGTTTTTCCGCGAAACGAACACTGAAACGCCAAGCCACTCTAACGGTTCCGCAGATGCACACTCAATTTTTCACTTTTCCCCTCGGAATCGGCATACAAACCGAACGAACCGTTCGAGCCGAACAATAATCCCACACCTAAACCCCCGAGACTTTTCCAAGCCCTTCGCTATCGGTGAGCCGGTCGCATAAAACAAGCGTATCCTTCCTTCGTTGTCAGTCCTATCGTCGTCCCAGCGGCCTCTAAATCGAGCCCGGAGGATTCAAAGGGGGGAAAATAGAGAAAAATCAGCGGCTGCGGTATCGGACTCGCGGGCCGCGACAAGTTATACAGCTCGGCGAGCGAGCAGCGAGGCGTGAACGCTTTCCTAAAAGACTTGAAAATCGCGAATCTATCGGCTCCATAAATCAGCGATAAATCTTAGGCGACTCGCGTACACGCGCCGCGCGCTCGGAGATATCAGCCCGGGCACATCCGCGGCGACTCCTCCCCGCGAGAGCGCAGCCTGTTTGTCGCGCTTCCATCGCTCGAGGAAATGGCCGGACACCTTCTGGTTTTGTCAACCGACGGGGAGATCGGGGACGAGTCGCGGTTGGCAGTTTTTCCTCACGGGAGGAGATTGCGAGTATAGCGCCAATTTCGAGAAGCGGTTTTTGCGTTTTGACCGCTGCAGTCGATTCTTGCGGGAAGGCTCTGAATTTCTATGTTGTTTTGTTGCGGTTTAAATGCTGCATCGCTTTTCGGAAATAAGCCAACATATTTTAGGTAAACATCGTATCAATGAATTTTCTATCAAAGTTAGAATAACATGACGAAAACCGCTAAGAACGTCCCAAAATAGAAATCAATTTACTTGCAATTACTATTTCCATCAAAGACAATATCCCCCACAGCCCAGAAATAAAGCTTCAAATTACTCAAACGCATCTTTCATAGGCCGAACGACGCCTCGCCATTAAAACGACCGCTAGCCAAAGAAAGCTTCGGCGACCGAGAGCTCTCAGCTCTGTAGAGCAAACGAGCCTCGGCGACGCTGCGGACGTTACAAAAGCATCGAGAGGAGAAACGGGAGAGAAAGACAGAGAGAGAGAGAGAGAGAGAGCAGTGGTTCCTTTTCGTGGGGGCGTGCACGATTATTAATTCAGAGTGATAGCGGCGATTAGCTCGCCCCACGGATGTGGCCAATTGCGAGGAGCGATAGGCGACAAGCCCGAATAATTTGAGAGCCCAGCGCGGCTCCGAGATTTATGGCCGACAACGTCGGACAACTGCTTGGCACGGCGAAGGCGTCGACGTTTTCATAAATAACCCCCCGCTCGCGACGACTCTTCTCTCCGGGTATCGCTCCTCTGCGCGGGACCTCTTGATTAGCGTGCGAAAAGTGCGACGGACGAACTAATGAACCTATTGGCTGTTTCATTGCTCGGGATAAATAAGCGAATTGGACGCGATGGCTTTGGATTCGTTTCGATGGAATTGGTGTCTTTTAAGGTTTCTATTGAGGTGTTCAGTTTGTGCTGTAGGTTATTGAGTTTTATGTTTTGTGCATTTGGTAAAAATAGACGTGATATTACTTGTGTCATCTCGTCGCGAACAAATGAAGACTATAAAATTCCTGCCAGCGTCGAGTCAGCAAGATCTTTTTCACACAGTTGCTTTTACAAATGCGAAATTATCAGCGCCGTTCGCGCGACGTAAAACAAATTGAACCGAATTTATATTTTTCGCCATTGAGCCGCCGCTAATTTTCTCCAACAGCTTTATTCAAACAGAGCCTTATTAACCCATCAACGAAACTATTTTAATCTAGTCCATTAAAGCTTATTTATTACGTTATAGCGAGAGGCCGCGCGCGCAGCTCGCTCGCCTGGAGAAAACGAACAATAACGGCATCGCAAACAAACGCTCCATCATTTTAAGGAGCGAATTTCAACATATATTCGCCGCACTCTCTCCCCGAGCCCGCGCCGTTACAAAATAATTAATTACGTCACGAGTCAAAGACAATTCGCCGAGTGCGTCTCTCTCTCTCTCTCTCTCTCGAGCCGTCAACGACGGGTCTTAAGTTTCTCGTACAAGTGACAGGGGAGAGGCTCCTTCTCGCGTCATTTGGCACGCGACTCGAGCAGCTTCTCTTTCTCTCACTCTCTCTCTCTCTCTCTCTCGAGCGCGCCGCGGTGACGCAAGTATCCGCGGAATGGAGAACGATCTCACGCGCGCTTAATCACGTGCGTGCGCGAGAGGCACGCTTCTCCGCGAGACGGTTCCGCGGCCCCTTTACCTGCTCTTTTCGCTTGCTTAACGAGAATTATGAGGGCTAAATTAACTTTTTGTTACTTACGAATGAATGGCTGTCAGTGGTTTGAGGTACATGTATAGGTACTCACCTGAAAAAGAAAGAAAAGTATGCGTTATGCCAGTAATCTCGAACAATTAGTAAACGATCTATCTCTTATCAACGAACTCCTGCGTTCCGCAGCTCAAGCCTCCCATTTAATCCCGCGGCCGCTAATTCACCGCGCGCTGAGAAATCTCATTCGGGACCCTGTTTCCCGCGCTAAACGAGCGATTTTCCGCTCTAGCGGGCTCGCGGCTCTTTGCAGAAAAGGAGCGATTTCGCGCGCGCGCGACTCTCTCCCTCTCGAAAAAAAGAAAAGAAAAGAAAACGTTCCCCCTCATTACCCGGCGCATTAGCACGCGTCTCATCGCTCGGCGAATTATCCCTCGGCGCGCGCGCATAACGTAACGCCGATGACATAACGTTACTACCGCCGGCAGCAGCAGCGGCAACCCACACGTATAGGGTACTTAGTCAGTCGGCGCGGCCAGCCAGGCCGGCGACGACGGCTTTTGTCGCGGCCGATGACAGTGAGGAATTCGCGCGGGCAGGCCTATCCCCGGCTGGCCGTTCCGCGAGAGGTGCCGCCGCCGCCGCGAGATCTTTCTTAAGGCCGGAGATGCGGATCGGAATTCGAGATGCTCAACGGGGAAAGCGAGGCTGGATCATTCGTCAGGCGCGTAATGGGCCGGGAGAGAACGGCGGAGAGGCGCGCGGTAGGTGTGCGATTCGAGAGAAAAACAACGGGGAATTCGATTATTTTGCTGGCTGACGCGTCGGGATGTATTCATTGTCGAGTGTGTGGTCGGGAAAAAATTCGATAAGATAGTGCGTAATTCAATCTTTGAGTAATGCGCAATTTTGTGGAAAATAAGTGCACGATTCGCGAGAAGAGGCGGAAAGTGAAAATTCGTTCTGCAATTGTGATTTCGTTCAACGATTTTGATCGATCGGGGCAGCGATTGCAAATCCCACCGCGAGAAAAACGACTCGGCGCTCGCAATTACTCGCTCGCGGGATCAAGCGTTAAATCGGAGAGCGCAAAATCCCGAGACCCGCAAATACATCAAAGCTCGCGTACTTATAGCATGCGCTCCTCTATACGCGCGACTTGCATCACGCGCGGCAGCCCGGGTCTCCCGAAGCGGACGCAGAGGCGAAAGCCGGGGCGCGCGCGGGTCATTAAGAAGTGACCACAATGCGTCGGGCTTCGCATTCTCGAGAGGCGAATGCAAATGTTACGAGGGCCGGCCTTTGGCGCGCGAGCAGCGGCCGCGGCTAACGGCGGAAATAAAGTTCGCGGCTCGCCTTTATGATTTAGTTGGCGTTCGTGCGTTCTCTCTCGCGGAGGGCCCCCCCGGCTGTTATACGGATGCTGTTGGCTCGGTTTTTTTCGACTTTAAAAGAAGGGTAAGTGTCTTGTAATGACGGCGCTCGGATGTAGATCGATGCGCCGGTCTCGCGAAGGAGAGCACGCGGGAACGACGAGCGTTGCGCGGCGTGGAAATGTGGGAGGTTGTTAGATTTTCAGAGTCGGTTTTAACGATGTATCATGAAAAAAAAATTGCCATTGAGCTCGTGAGTTACTGCGGCGGTTTATTGATTTTGAAACGAATGGACACCGTATGTTGACTGCGTTCCCACACTGTGCTGATAATAAAATATAAATCTTTTCCTCGAAAAAATCGTTAGCGCGGAGCAAAGCGTTCGACCATCGGATAAATTCAAAATTGAACCGAAGTTTTGAAAAAGAAATTACGCGGCGCGTATAATAATAAATTGTATCAAGCATTAAAACTGTCCAAACACGATTAAAAAAACAAACAATCCTTTCTTAAAAGCGGGCTTTAATAACAAGTAATAAACATGTACATTGTTCGAAGAAATTTGCAGAGATCGCAGGGAAGAGATTGCAGCTAACAGGTGGATTACGATGGATTCCACCTACGCGGTGGCGTGTAATTGAGCTCGCGCAGAAACTGCTCCGAAAAAAAACCGGTCGCGGGAGAAAGGTTTTTCCCCGACTCAGATCCGCTTCGCGCTCGCAACTTTATATTCGCCGGCGTTAAAGCTCTCTGCTTTCAATAAAACCGTTCCTTTCCAGCGGATCCCCAGTCGTAAACAGTTAACTCCAAACACTCCCCTTTATTACCCCGCTAAAACCTCAATCCTTAAATCCCTCGGTAAACCTAAAAACCCCCGCTTTCCTCCCCGCAAACCCCCCCCCCCACCCTCCGGGTCGATTCCTCGCCGCGACGGCAGATCAGCGCGTCAATTTAACGACAACTGCCTGAATTACCCGGCCGCGTCAACAAAGCTGCCCCGCAGCGCCGCCTAATTAAGAGGCCTCTGCCTCTCTCCTCGGCATCTGCCGTCGAGCCGGAAGGGGCGGCTGGAGAGCTTTCCGCAGGAGGCAGACAGCTGCCGACGGGGGAGGATGCGCGCGTGCCCCGAGCGTGCGGTTCGCGCTGCACTCAATGGGACGGATTGGGTTTCGATACTCCGGCTAGGATGTTGGCGTATGCAGAGCCGCTTCCTCGGGCCGGGTTTCGGACGCGAGCTGGCTTGGTTTTTCGGGAGGAGGTGACGAGTGGGCTCTCCTCTCCCCGCGCTGGCTTTGCTCGATTTGGATCGGATCTGCTTTATGGCCGTTGGCGGGGAGTGACGTTTAATTGCAGATTATCTATAATAAGTGTAATAAAATTTTTAAGCAGGTGCGATTAAAGCTTTAAAACGATCTTAGGAGCTTAATCTTGTAGATCGAGCAAATAAAATGAAAACAATTTCCAGAAGAAAATCTATTCCAGGTGCGATCGTCAGAAATTGTTTATTTTGTTTGTAGATTTTTCGGTGAAACAACTCGTGTCGCGCTTTAACGAACGCTCACGCCTCTCCGTGCAGCACATTTTAGGTGACAAACACTATGTGCGCACTCGACTATGAGCTGTAAGTGCGCAGGAGACTTTTTTCTATTTTTAAGTTTCACTCGCGCGACAAATATTGTCTTTCCTCATTTGCATCCAGGCATAATCAATTTCCTCTCCGTCTATATAAGTTTGCTTTTGCCCGAGCACTTTTCTCGGCACTTCTGAGACAGTACCTCGCCGTTGAATTAATATTTCCAGGTATTCTTATAAGAAAAACAGAAAACTTTGTTCAAATATTGCGAGCTAAGTCTCGAGTGCACAGCAAGTGACAAATTTAAAGTTTCGCAATTCACGTTTCTAAGATTTATTAGCAGCCTAAGTAGGACAGGGGTTATGCATATTCATTTGTTCTACGTAATAATTAATAACCACACAAGTTTGAAGAAACCTCACTTTTCCTAGTAAATTCTCCGCTTCCAACCGAGAGCAACAAAGCGCAAAAAATACCTGAACAATGACTGCACAGCAGCCCGCAAATACTTCGATATCTCGACTCATGCATATACCTCTTCCTCTCGAATAACAGATCGCTCCTCAGCTCTCGCGTCCCTATAACATGCGAACTCTGAGCGCGGAGAACTTTTTTCCCCCTTCATTTGCAATTTGCAATGCTGATGTAATGGAAATGCTCGGGCGGATTTGTAAGTCGTCCGACGTTGTAATCGTCCTCTCCCCGCTGCTCTCCCTCTCTCTCTCTCTCTCCCATCTTCCCTCCGAGCGCTCCCGACTCGTCCGGAGATTTACCTTTATACTTGCCCGCGCGGATGTGTCGCGAGGCGCATGCGCCCGGGGTTTGAGTTACGCGCGATGCGTTGCGCGCTTTTTTTCTATAATCGATCGGGGCCCCAATTACCGTACGTCAGGTCTATTCCGGGGGAAGAGCCGATCGCGAGGGACACATTATAGTCGGCCGCTGAAACTTTAACGGGCTCGCCGCTACACTGAGAAAAATTTTTTTTAATAATTAAGATTTTTTTTTTAAAAATTACTATTTTAATGGTACTTGTGGGA
>JAWWEM010000027.1:3166862-3183613 GCA_035582935.1 Ormyrus thymus
GAGCTAAAAGTTGTGAAATACGACGCGAGGCGGGTGACGAAGTTTGACGAATGATAAACATTAGCCAGATGGGCCGTGCTGTAAAGTTACACGTATTGTGACGAACCTGTCCGAGATCCCCTTAAAATGATTTTCCAATTGTTTTTATTTAATTAGAGCATCAATTTTAGATAAAAAAGGCTCCATTTTAAATACACGTTAACCAATCCAACTGGTTAATTTTCTACCAGGGCAGCTGATCCTAATTATTGAACGCGATTGATAAAAACGCCGATCTTACATTTCGAGTGCAACATGGAATCCTTCAAAGCCAATATCGACTGCCAACCCATTACACTAAATCCCAGCAGCCAACGTGTTCATTCGCTCTAATGAAATTCTAATTCCAATATTCCAACTAAACGGCGCCCGTCAAGCGGCTAATAATCAGCCGCGCGAACTTGGCCCGCAAAGAAAGGCAAACAGGCAGCAGACATCAAAGAAACAAACCACCCAGAGCGGCGGCCGATCAAAATAACGAATCGCTCGCGCTCGACTGACGTCTGAATGAGAGCCAAAGCTGCACTCTCTCGGCAAAACGGACAGAGAAAGCTCCTGCGCAGGCGTCAGTTCTAACTAGGCGCTAAATTGAATGCGGCGCACAGCTGACACTGGACTTCTGGAACACACCTGCGGCAGCCTCTCCGCCGCGGATCGAGCTTCTATTTCGACATCTCTCCGCGGGTTGCCGCGCGCGAGAGAAGTCGGGCCGCCTTCCGTCCCGGCGTTGGCAAGGCGCGCGTGCGCTGAGCTCCGATGCATCGGAGATCGGTATCTTAAGCGATCGGAAATCGCAACCTGCTGCTGCCTGGGAGAGCCAACGCTTGAAAGGCTAACGGGCTAAGAGAGCTTTGCGGTGAGAGATTGGCTTTGGCTTGAGAAACTCGGGAAATTTTCGAAGCCGTTATAGAGAAATGCTCGGCTTTCTGTGCTGAAAAAACGGCGCGGGATTGAAACATTACTGACGTTTAGCTGCTACTTTTTTTGGATATACGAGCTCCAGTCTCTCGCGAACATTTTGAACTGTTCATTTTTTGAGAAAATTTATGAGGGCGGCGATTAAAATTAATGTTTTTTGTATTCTTATGTGGATGTAAATAAATGAAAAAGTCGAAGGACTGTATAAATATTAAAGATTTCCTGCAGCCTTAAAAGGAATATTATTAAATTGTATATAGCTGCTCGCTTTAAAAATTGAAATTTATCGTTATTAAACAAAACAATCACCTTTGAATAATATTGTTGTGATTGTCTGCCGAGTCCCTGAAAGTACTTTCAAAAATAATCAACGCAAATGAAATATGAAAGCGAAAGCATTAAGACAAAGGCACGATAATTATTTACAGCGCAAACAATTACTTACACGGTAAATCACACGCTCATCCAAAGCGCGCGCTCCATTCGACTCCATCCCTCATACTCCGCGCATTTGCATACGGCGAAAAAAAGAAGACCCAGTCCTACCCGACGATCAATGAGCAAGAAAGTGCTGCCAAAAAATGGCTCTTCGTAGAAAATATCCCCCCGCCGTCAGAAGCGCCGCGGCTCGTAAAGCGCCTTTTTATCCCTCCGCGCGGCTTTTAAGCGCACCGAGGAAGAAAAGAGAGCGCGCGCGCAGCTCGCATTTATCTCTGACCTATCCCAATTCCGCCTTACCTGCGGCGAGCGATTAACGGTGAACTATATTTAGTATTCGGGCTGATGTACGAGTTGCGCGCGAATACCGAGAGAGCGAAGCGAGAAATCCTCGGCGCGAGACTCGAATCGGCAGCGACCTTCATACGTCAAAACGCCCTCGCCTGGACAGTGCCAGGCCTCGGCTGACTTTGACTAACGACCGATAGAAATTCTCGATATCGGGCCGCGCTTTTATTTCTGCCCCGATGATGAATACGACAATTAGCGGCGCTGAAAAATCCTCGATTAAGGTTTCAATCCGATAGCAGGGCTGTCGTTTTTTTGTCCGCCGCGGACGAAATTATTAATACCGCGGCGACTCGCCGGTCGATTTACGATTTCAATTTGCCCCCGCTTGTTTGCTCTTCTCGCGCCGATGAATTTCATTAGGTAGCCGCTGCCCTCCCTCGGCGAGCGATTCGTTCGGCAAAATACTTAGGAAATTGCGCGCGCGCGCGCGAAGCTCTATTTCAGTCGGAGCACAATAAAATTCGCGGCTAAACAGGGAACGGAGAGAAACGGCAGCGCTCTTGGCACGGCGTGCACTGTTTAAGCGCTCCCGAACCCGAAGCCCGAAACCAAATTAAAATTCCCACCGCAATTTTCTCCTTTTTCTCCTCCGTTTTCCGTTCGCGCGCGGGGCTTTTAATTGCGCTTCCGGGAACTTAATATTCAAGGCGTTTCCTCTTCCAGGAACGAATCACGCCGTTCGTTCCCTCGAGAGGAGAGCAACGATCCTTCGCCGAGCGAGGCGAGAGTCCGAAAACCTTGGCCCAGCTCCACACGCGAGAGAGCAGAGAAACGTGGTGCACACTAAGGGCGCCGCGTCACTTCTCTCTCGCCTCTTCGTCTTCCTTTTGCCGCGTTTCACTTTCTGCGCCGTCGCTGTCGCCGGGCGCGGTGTAAAACGCTGCGCTCCGCGTTAGTTTGCGGGAGCGCGTGGGGATAAAAGAGAAATATTTCGCTGTAATGAACGCGCGCGCCACGGCTCGAAAAACTCGGCTTAGTTTCGTCGTTGAAGCGAACGCGCTTCTTTCTGCTTGATAGATTTCGGTGCGAATTAATTTAAACAGTTTTCATAAACAGTTCAACCGTTATGCTTTATAGAGATCCTATATTTGCATTGGCGAAGCAAAAAACTTCAGTTACTCGGTACTCTCGTGCAAGCGCGGCGCAAAAAGCCGAGCGCAAAAAGCGGGATCATTAATATTATCACGAGATCGCAAGAGTCGAGCAGCCGACCATATAAAAAGGGGCCGCGCGGCGAAAAAATGCGGTCCCCCGGCGAAAGAAGGCGGCGCGATCGACAAACGTGGGAGACGAGCTCGCGCAGCGAAAGACAGAGAGGGCCGCGCTTGCATCGAGAGCGACGAAATGGACAAAGATGAGACGAGACAAGCTCGCACACAGTCCGGCCCCGGAACCGGAGCGCGGAGCAGATGACACGATCTCGCGCGAAGCCTCTCGGCCGGAGCGAACTTTGCTCCTTTCCATTCTTCTCCCTCCTCTCCGCTCCGACGTCCCAGCTGGCGCGGTAGTTTTTTATTCGCTCCGGAGAGGCACATCCGTCGCTGCAGCTGCAGCTGGATGACGACGTCGCTCTCGGCTCATCGTCGGCTGGGCGGGCAGACTCTACTTTATCGGCTGCGGTTTTGTATTTGTTTATGAGCGAACCGCTGACGGCTGCGCTGGATATGATGATGATGATGATGATGATGATGATGATGATGATTTTGAGGAAGAGAGACTGGTGCCGCGGCGCGGGAGGATTTCGAGGAATGATATCGCTCGAATATCTTTCCGCGTGATTGGCTGATGGAGATTTTTGATGGGAAGTTATGGGGGATCGGTGGGGTCGATGACTCGAGGTCGATTCGACAACAAATAACACGGGAATTTAAAGGACGGTAATGATTCTTTCGATGTTGAGAGCGATTAATTAAATTTCGCCGGATCTATTTATATCAAGCTGGCAAAAAAATAATTTAGTGCATAGGATGAGACATTTATTTAAATCCGAGTGAGTTACTGAATGCGATAAATTTTGATTTATCGAATTTCATATTAGTCACTTTCAATCGATAAAAAATCAAAATTTTAATCTCATTCGCAAGGAATGTTATTCTCCAGCTTAATGGCCAGAGCTGTGTCAGTTTCGTCAAGTCAACAGTTTAAAACAGCTCCGATGTAAGATTCGCGAAACCTCGAAAGACCAAAAATACTCAGTGTATTCAAATCAACGCATCCAACCTCGATAAATCCTCCCCTGAAAGAAGCAATAACCAAACGAAAATCCACACAAAAGCAGCTCGACAAGCAGCGTCCACCGACTCGGCAGCGCAGCTCGACTCAGCAGTAGCAGCTCCAAGTCCAGCGGCGATCGAGCAGAGCCAGCCAGTCTAAGCAAGAAAATTCCAGGCCGTCGTGCTTGAGAGCAGTAGCCGCTGCTCGCCTATATATACACGCCCGTTTATACGGATATGTAGGTGCGCGCGCACTTGGATACTATCGCGAACCTGCGCCGGAGAAGTCAATGGAACGGCCGCGGACGGTATGCGGTCTTACTTGAATTCGACGAGAGGTGTGTGTATAAGGCGCGTGGCGCGCGAGAGAGAGAGAGAGAGAGAGCATTGCTCAGCGAGCTCGACGCACGTTGCTCGCATTGTGCGCCGCCGGGGCGGGAAAAATGGCGTTTGTTGGTAAACAGCTGCTGTCGTCGCTGGCTAAATAAGCCTATTTTTAGTTTTTACTTTGCAATAAATACTCCGGCGTTCTTTTTTTTTTCGGCCTTGCGCCGCTAAGTTTAATGTACTGTGCGATCGCCGCGGCAGTAAATGTAGTGTAAGTAATAAAATTCATTTTTATCATCCCGCCGCTTTTATAAACAGATCGTAAATGTTAATTCTAAATGACTTTATCGGCGCGCGTAATCTGGGTGACCATATATTTTGACTATTCCAAATACGCCGTTAAATTTTCATTTCCATTAAAGTGCAGATAAGCGCGGAAGCCGAGTGCCCCTTCGAGAATGTCCAGTTTATTTAGCATTAATTGTCCGGCTCTATTATTGTCGCGATCCAGTGCGGCATGCATTAAGCTCGTATATAATGCGAAGTTGTGAAAGAACGCTGTCTCGCGAGAAGAGATTAAGTCTTATCGGAGAAAATTTCGATTTAGCCGGCCTTCTAAAACTAATGAAAGTTCTGTTGTCAGCGAGATAGCTGCTTTTATCTGGTTTATTTTTAATATCGAAAAAGAGTACGCAGGTTTGCTGGCCAAGTATTAGCAATACCGGTTTTGCAATCGTATAATTGTACTTAATTTTTAAAACTATAAAACTTGCAATAATTTCTTTTCGGTTGCGATTAGAATACTTGCTTTTATTAAATGAGAAAGTTATTAGAAAAACTAAACCGCGCCATTTTAAGTCCGCCTAATGGAAGTTAATCATGGTACAAGTGCTTAATTGTTGAATGCATCTCGCTTAAATTGCCAGGACGATTTCCCAAGTCGAGCTCTCCACGTTCTTTTTAATGCAAATTTCGTTTCCAAAGAATGGAGAACGGAGCCAATTTTCCTTGAATGAAAAACGTGCCTCCATTCAAGTGAATTTTCACCACACTTGTCGAGCCTCCTCACCTACTTTTACAAAGTGAACGTGTACGCTCGAAGAATTAAATAACAATAATGGCCTCTCTCCAATCGAATCGAAATGACTCCGACACCATCCCCGGAGCCCGGCATTAAAATTCCACCGCAATGCAAGAGGAACACTTAGTCCAATTGAGCGCGCGCCGTTTCGAATGAAATCGCCGTAGAGACCTATTTCCGTCAAAGTCGCTTAGGCCGGCGGACGAATTGAATTCGCACCGAAGAAAGCGGGAGAAGAACCGGTCGCCCTCTGCACTCAGGTTTTATTAGCCCAAGGGTGCAAATTCTCGGCGGCGAGTCATAAGTGCGCGCATTCCAGGAGCCGTCGGGTGTGAAAAAACGGTCGCGGGGGTGGGGGCATACCCCCCTCCGCCCTGTTTTATTCGCTCGTTTTGCGTTATTTTGACAGGCCGAAAACGAGGCCGATAGAATGGACGAGAGAGAGAGAGAGAGAGAGAGCCAAGTGCACTTTGAGCGTGAAATTGGATGAAGTCGAGTGTTGCTTTAAAATGGGACGTTGAGGCGATAAGGCGAGTGTTTATTTGGCGCTTGCAGGGCCTGCTGCGTCTGTCATGTGTTTTAAGAGGAAAAATTTTTATATTATTATTTCACTCCCGACTGGCATTAAATTATTTAACTGCACGGAGTAAAAGCCGCAGCGGTCCGGCGGATATTTCATTTCGCCGCGTATTGAGATATGCATTGCACTTTTTGAAGGTACTTAAGAAGTGACGTTAATACCGATGTATATACTTTTCAAAAAAGTAATCAATTACAGAGAACTCCTCGCTCGCGCCGAGCGCGACAAAACCGGTATAATGAAATTTCAAAGTGTCAAAGTGCGCCACCCGAGGAAAAAAAAGGCCAAGCGAAGAAAAAGAGAGGAGTCGGGGCGTCGGGACAACACGCGGCGACAATCTCTCAAAGCGCATTTACATTCGAAAATATAGATGCGCAGGCCTCGCCCGCGGAGGCAGAGATAAAGAGAAAAGAAGAAGGCGAGGGGAAGTGGAAAAAAGGAAGGCGGCTCGAGAGCGAAGAAGAGTTCACGTGACGGACACGCGAGAGGGGAAAGAAAGAGAGGCTCACGGGCAAAAGAGGACAAAAGGTCGGAAGATCGTCGTATACACATCGGCTTTGGCGAAAACACGTTTCGGAATCTCGAGGCGGGATCGGCCGAGTCGCGTCCAATTTGTTATTACGCTCGGTTACGCATCGGGCCGCCGCGCCGCGGCGATACGCCGCGAGAGAGGAGTAAGGATCGATAGCACCGAGAGAGAGAGGGATGATTGATGCCGCGAGCGCGCCGAGGTTTTGACGCGAAGCGCTCCGGGGATCGGAGGGGCCCGATCGGTGGGTGCCCAGGATTTTTCGACGCTTTTCGGGGAAGATCGGGCGCAGGCGCCGCCGGGGATGGAGGGGAGGCTCGAGGAATGCGTTAAAGAGCTTGGGAATTTGGTTAACGGATGATGAATCGCGCCGATGGATCGTAGGGGGAGAAGGCCGAGACGGTGCTTTACTGGGACTTACGGAAATTGTTTTGTTATCTAGATTTAGTCGTTTGCAAGATTGGGACTTGATAAGGTACGAATTTGTAATTTGTTTTTATGATTTTTTTTGTTTATCAATCCAAGTGAAAATAATTTATATAATTTTTACAAAAATTTTAAACAAGTTTCGTAAAATTTTATTTCTATATGATTTATACAAAATTTCTATACAAAAATATAAAAAAATATGAGCTCTAAAATAAAATGAATTGCGCCAAAACTAGCAACTGATGACTATTAGAGAAGCTCATAGTTTTTATATTTTTATATATTAATTTTATCTATATTATATAGAATCAAAATTTTACAAAACTTGTTTAAAATTTTTATAAAAATTATATACTTGCACTTTATAGCAGTTGGACGCTCTTAGTTATTGTGTATTGCGCTTTATTTTACACTGACGACGTGCGGTTCTACTTACCTTATTATTTGTACTTGATCGTACCGATTGCGTGTGTGTCGGTGATTTATACCTCATTTTTTTACCCAGACGATCGTCTGGCTCTGTAATTGGGCATTTTAATGCCCGTTTGATTAATAAAAATAAAATAAATAAAACTAAATTGTTTCTACTTGAGAAGTTTTTAACGATCTATTTTAATCAAATTCAATTATTTGTTCAAAAAGTATGATTTTGTTTTAAGTATTTAACAAAACATTTTGAACGTCTAACGAATCAACATATTTCACCGTCACTTCTACAGTTCGAAAATAGCCCCCCCAAAAAAATAACCTGAAGCACAACAGTACTTCGCAGATGATTAGCCAACTCTAACGCTACCCAGAGTCACAAACCGTTAGGGCATCTCGTCACACGTCGGGCGTCAAGCTAATTGCGCACGTGGCCGGGCCAGCCCTTATCGGCCTAACCGAGCACTCGGCTTGACCCCTCGGCCAGGAAGAGTCTATGAATCATGCCGGCATCTAGCGGCGATCCAAGCGCCGCGGCTCCCTTAACGATCTCCGAGAGGAAACCTTTCCCTAGAGCAGCCGCCGCCGCGATGATACGCGAGATGCCGAGTGGTAATGAGAAATTATGTTCCGAGCGCGAGGAGAGAGACCCTTTAACGCTTATTCAGGAGCGCGAATTTACGGGGCTTCGCGGCCGAGCGGAGGGACCCGAGAAAGGTGAACGCAAATGAAACCCGATGGAGCTTCTAATCAAATTAATGATAAGGCTTTCGTTTTCAGGTGGTGCTTCCTTGGAATCGCGGCGCGGTGCTCGTATTTACTTAATGAAGCTGCGCTAAAATTCCAGGACGCTTGATTAGCTTTTGATAACTTTCAAGTGTCCGCCCGAGAGGAATATTATTATTACCGAACTTTTCGCGCGAGCTTTCTAATGCGAGTTTACGACCTTATCCTCTGCTCTGGAAATTCGCCGCGTGAGACCGCTTCCTAACGTCGTTAGACAAGACAAAGCGCGTATATTACACCGAGGGATAAACGAACTAAAAAGTTTTCAATTTCCACATTTCCTCGGCGCGATTCCCACGTGAATAATTCCTCGGCGTGGAAGGGTCTTTCATCGTCTCCTTTCACCGTCAACGAGCCGCGAGTCCGCAGATTTCACGCAAGTTCAGCCGGCGATGCGCTCGGCGAAAGTTTAGCGCGGGGGAATCTCGGCGCGTCCAAAAATCGAGACGCCGGGAGTAAATTACGCTCATTTCCCTTCATTTGCCTGATTTTATAGTGCGCTAACGAGGCGCAATACCGCCGCGTCGAAACCTCGCCGGGACTCGGGATTCGCCATTAAAAAAGAAAATGGGCTTGTGCAAAACGGCGCCGGGGTTTATCGAGGCTCGTTAAATCAATCTTCTTTTTCGGCACATAAGTTTTGCTCATATCGCCGTATTCGCAATCAGTACAACAGCTCGTCGCTCTAAGTAAGTAAAAACCATTTTCTTTTTCCCAAACTCACGTTTACTCTGGCGAGGTAGATCTCGAGCTCCTTGTAGGGGTCCATCTCGGCGGCGATGTCTTCACCGGTCCCTCGCTCGCCGACGTCGCCGCTCTCCACGATTTTCAAAGGACTGCTGTCCTTGCTCTTGGGCAGCGTTAGCACGGCACTTCCCTTGCTCGGTCCGTTGAGCCGCGCCGGACCGCTGCCGTTGCGGATGGCCTCCATTTTTCCGCGTCACCCGTGAAATTCGCGCATGCTCTCGACTTCCCTGAAACATTTAATTTCAGCAATCATTAATATTCATTAGGACGGGATTTTCATTATGGGCTTGGTAATGATTTTTAAGTGGACGGAGCTCGTTCGTTATGCTAGACAATGATTTATAAAAGTAGTAAATTACTTGGATAAATTAATTTTCAAAAGAATCATAACCACGAGTGCATTTAAAGCGTATGTTACGCAACAAAACTTTCGCCAACAAGGTCTAAAAATAAATAAAAAAACAATAAAAGAAGCCTTGTTTCAATGACGCGATTTTGGCGCGCTGAATGCACCGTTGATTTTTGGGGAGTCGCCTTTGATCTCCGTCCGTCACGGGATTCATCGGCGCGATAATTTACATAGCCGCGCGGCGCAAATGCTCTTTGCGAAAAGCCTTGGAAGGGGCGAGACGCCGAGGAAAAGGGAAAACAACTCTCGAGCCGACGTCGACAGTGCGCCTTTGCCTCGAAACTTTAGGGTTATAATTAACGGCGACGCGTTTATGGTTTTCTTTGGAACTCGCTTTTCATTTTGGCCTTAGACGTAAACTGAAAGGCTTTCAGTGCGTAAAAGGCCGCGGAAATCTATTATTTGTTTAATGATTACTTCGGAGATGGGTTTTTTAATATTGAAAATAGATCAATCTGAAAATTTTTATTGCGACTGAGAAATAATTTGTTACTCTGTAATTTACACGTACACATGATTTTTTTGTATGTTTTGCGTTTAATTTCTAAGGAATCTTTATGTTTAGCGCGAAAAATACTTATCTTAAAAGTAAACGATAAAATGCAATCTAAAATTTAACTTCAACATTAAATTTCAAATTAAAACAGTAAACAATAAATAATGTGTATGCAGAATGTATAATTAATTTAGATGCATAAAGATTTCTTAGACGTACAACGTTCGCTTGCGTTCATATTAAAGAGTGAAGACTTTAAATTAATTAACGAATGCATGTCAGCATCTAATAAAAAAACTCGACAAGCTGAAAGCGCCACCGCGTATAAAACAAACATGAGTATGTAAATACTCCATCTAACATGAAAGTTTGGCGCAAGACTTTTACGATTTCTTAACTAAAGTTACTTGTAACGTTTCAAAACCATGCATCTCCGCAGGGAATACATCCGCGGTGTGTTTAGTTAATTTGCATGTCGGCTTCTGTACATGCTCCTAAATTTGCACGAGGTGGTGAGATTTTTTTAAATTACAACTTCTTTAAATAATATTAATTGACAGTCGCCGTCAAGAACTTTCCATTTTTGGAGAAACACTTCAGTCGATACGATTTCTCTTAAAAGAATGCAGTGCTGGAAATTTAGATGAAATCATCGCTAAATTTAACTAGTTATCATTAGATTTGGAGCTCAAGTTAATGAATTTCCCGTGAAATCAATGTCATCTAATCCTTATCATTGCGTCGGCAGTTGCTTTCAAGAAATTTGAGAATCAACAACTTAATGATTAAATATAACAATTTAAAAGTATTCACTGTTTATCCACGAGTACCTCTAAAAAATTATTCAAATTCCGTCGATGCAACGACGGCAAGCCTCGCATAGAAATCCCTTCCAACCAGTTTCCCGCGGCGAAACAAAAAATAATACTCAGCACCACAAACAACCGCGCAGCCGCAATAAAGCACGAGGCCGCAAGCAGGCTCAACAAGCCCCGAGACGTCGATCAAAACAAACGGCTCCATAAAAATTCCATCCGCGCCCGCAGAGAAGGCGCCGAAATATAAATCGCGGAGCGAGCCCGCCTAAGCAAAGGCCTCATCGGCGAGATAACTCCTCGCGGCGCGGAAATGTTTACGTCCCCGCGGTACGGGCGTAAATTTCTCTCCCTAACAAGCCTCCGCCGCGCGTACTTCGGGTAGCACCTCGCGCGCGCGCCGCTTCGATATCATCGACGTATTTATGAAGCCTCGCCGGCTATCGGCGGGCGAATTCTTCCGGCGCGGAATGGCGCGCGGCACGGCGGCCGCGGAGTCGCTGGACTCGGGCCAGGGGAGATTTTCGCGCCGAGCGCTGAGTTATGCAAGCGGGGATTGACAGCCGCGCGACGCTTAGCTGCCGCGCGCGCCGCCCGATAGCCGGCAATGTATACGGCGACGCGCCAGGCACGCCGCGCGCCGCCGAGGGGACTTTCGAAGCTGGGAAGGAAACCCCGACGGCGGCAGGGAATTCAGAAGAAAGGGCAGGCTGACAAATGAGCGAGGGAGTTTTATGGGCCCCGAGGCCATTGTCGCTCGTGCCTTTCCTGTTAAAAAGTGAGCTCGTTTGTTCGGGTGTTGGGTAAGGCAGGTTTTGAATTACAGATGGCAATGATGAAAGAGTCATTTATTCGGTATGGAAAATGAAAATTAGATAATGCTCGGAAATTTGACTAATTAATGAAGGCAGCCTTCTTGTATGATTTTGTTATTCTTGGTATTCTTATGATCCGCAGTGTGCCTATTAACATCCATTATTTATACGCATTCTGGTTTTTTATCAGTTTATAATTTAGATAATCGCAGACTTGTTTATTTTTTAATATTATACAGCTAAGCTCGAATATAATTTTTTTTTATGTAATTATAGAATAATTCTTTAATTATACAAATAAGATACGATAAACGATGCCTTCGAAGTGTCCATCATTATCGATCAACCTGTCGATAATAACGTCGCATTCAGCAAATTGCGCAAAAGATTGTAAATATAAATTCTAGCAACAGCCTCATTCAAAAGATAGTGCATTTAATTCGCGTCTAATTAAGATAAAATCACGTTTCCCCATCGCGGCAAAAATTGCATTCGCTTAAACGCTAAAATATTTTCCCATATCCAGAATGATTGGCGTTCGTGTACGACTGGCGAAGTCGGTCCGAAACCAGCAAAGCCTCGTCACCGATCACCGAATCCCTTCAGTTTCCTCGTCGCATCCTCCAAAGAAATAATCATTTAATTACACCGAATAACGATAATCGCCTCGGCGCGCAACATATCAATTTTGCCGTTGCGCGCACGCGCAGCAGAGAGAGAGAGAGAGCCGATCGGCTCCGGTGATAATCCCGTCGCGTTCTGCAAATTGCAGAAAAGATAGGATCGCGCGCGTTCGCTTATATTTGTTTGTGTAAAAGGCGAGCGTCCGGCTGCTCTTCTCTCTCTCTCTCTCTCTCAAGGAGGAGGAGGAGAGGAGAGTCTTTGCATAATCGGGATAAAGAGCGCGGAGCGGGCATCAGTATGCAAAGTGCACATTACCCATCGGCCGGCGAGAGGAGCGCACGAGTTCGAGTGTAATTCCCCCGACGATGACTGGACGATGTTTTGCTCTCCGAGCCTCCTTCGCGAGATCGTTCCTTAGTCTCTCTCTCTCTCGTTCTCTCTCTTGGGGCCCCGACGCTTTTCTATCTCTACGCGATTCTCTGCACCCTTTCGAACATTGCTTTTTGAGATCATCGCGCGTCCGGCCACTTTTCTCGGATTAACTTTCTTGATTGCTGGGCTTTTTCCGAGGCTTCTCGAGCCTTATTCTCACTTTCGGTCTCGAACTGGTTGTTCTTTGCTGCCGCTGTGAATTACGAGATTTGCCGGCAGGGCTGATAATGATGTTAAATGCAGGAAGAAAGAAAATTTAATTACTTTCGCATTTAACGTTTGCAGCTATTTTGAACGCAATGCCTGACAGTAATTTTTAGGAGCTTTTAGTATACAAAGTCATGAATGCACTTTTTATCTCCCACGAAATTTTTCATCAGCAACCATAATCTTGGACGTCGTATCTACGTTATCTGTTTTTCATTCATTCTATTTTGCCGTGCATCTCCTTCACAAGTCTATCGTTAAGAGACCTTCACCTCGTTGATCCGCGGTTCGGTCAGGTATCGCCGCAAATTGCAGGTGCTCTTGTACTTCGCCGAGTGTTCCATTCTTTTTCCGACCGTCACTCTTTCTAATAAGTGCTTCGACGGCGTAGTGAATCTCGGCGGGAACGTCCGCGAGAGAATGGACGTGTTTTTTTGCGCTTCGCGTCGCGGTGAGATTTCGCGCGGAATGAGTTTCCAGAAAAGTTGTTCCGATTGAGAGCACAGCATAAATTTTTTTCCTCGGGCCGTACAGTTACTTTTAACTTTTCAAATTTTCAGAAAACTGAGTCAACGATTTTGAGCTAAGAACGTAGTTTTAGTTTAACTGCTCGACAAAGCAGCATTTCAATAAAACGATTTTTTAAATTTAGAACAGTAAAAAATTTGGGGTAAATAATAATGAATAAGGCCAACAATCTGAATATTTTAATTTCATTTAAGACTTACATCGTATATTTATTACGTCTAAACGCTTCATAACATCCTTGCAAAACGGTAATAACCCAAGAACCAGCACCTGCTAAACCCAGCGAGGCAATAAACTTCAGCTAATAGTTCATAAAAATCTCCAGAGTGTCACTAAAAAGCAATCTCGCCTAGGATCTTATCCCGCAAAACCTCTTCCTGTCAAAGGCGTATCTCCTCTCTCCGCGGCGGCAGCAGCAGCAGCTGCCCGTTATCCCTCTTGAAAGAAAAAAGACCGTCACAAAGGAAACGGCGAGAGCTTAGCGGCGTGAAGAATTAGCCAGAAAAAAAGTGCACCGATCGAACAATCAGCGTGAGATCAAGGCCCGCGCGAGATAAGAATCTCCCAGGCCGATGCAATACACGCGCCGGCCGAACGACCGCAATTAACCTTACGTAACTCGGGTCTTCCTCCCTCCCGCCCCCCCCCGACCCCCACGGCGGTCGGAGGAAGGAGGAGAGCAGCTTGTTTACCGCAAGATAAACTACAATGCCTTTGGAGCGCGACTCGTGTGCCGGCGCGCGAGGTAAGCGCATCCGCTCTGAGCGACCACTCGGCCTTCGCCCGACTCCTGTTCGCATAGCCCCCGGACAGCTGGAAAAACGCGCCCGAGATCTGGAGCAGTGCTGCTGCTCTTCGGTTTCGATTTCTTGCGAGTGTCGAGCGTTCTTTATAGGGGAGTTGGAGGATCTTTGTAGTTTTGCGGAGTTTCGGAGGAACATTGGCGAATTGCTGACGTTTTCTTAGCTGGTTTTTCGTCTCCCGTTTAATTGTTGTTTTAAAATAGAAGTCTTTTAAAAATCTTCAAAATTTAATGACACCTCGTAAAACAATCTTATAAAAAGTATCTTATCGCACGACATTAGAGTGCTGCGCCTGCAGAAGCACATCTTCGTGGCTTATTTTTTTCTCTTTTTCTGCTTTTTCCCATTCTCTCAGTGATATTTTTGCAAGGCTACAGAGGGAAGAAGGGTATATATCCTTAACGACCGACTGAGTTCCAAGTCACGACGCGAGATGCTTTTGCAGCCGGGGATTGCGTTGTAAAATTTCACGATTGCACGACACAGTGCAGATGCTCCTTTATTGTTCGGACGATTGTGCGATTTTTCTCATTCGCATAGTCAAAGAATGAGAAAGGGAAAGAGGGAGGGAAGAGAGACAAAAGGAACGGGAAGGAATAGAGTCGGAGGGAATGGTAAGGAGAGAACGGAGGTTGCATTAGATTCATTGGGAACGTGAATTAGACGCGTTTCGCGTAAACGCAAATAACGCGCGTCGATAAGAGACTTTGTGCACTTTTACGCAGAGAGTGGAATAAAATTTTTGCATAAATTTTTGTACCTTGATTGTATATAAAATAATATAAAAAAATTTCTTAAACTTTTTATCGATCTGCAGAAAAATTTTTAAGCATTGCACATTGTTTGAACTGATAATTAACATAACCTAACATAATCCGCTTAATAAATCGTTTGAATGACTTATGTTATTACTGATACAATAGTGACGTTTGTTACCTACATGTTAAATACCTTCATTCACGGAACATTATAATTTTAAACAATTTTTCTAGAACGTTTGATTTACCTTTAATAGAAGCAGACACTGCTTGAAAAGGTGATCCTAAGTGACGAACAAACATCGTGATCCTCGTGCTCGAGAAAAATGCCTCTAGCTCACGGATAATATACACTTTAAACGACGGCGCGAGCCGAAGTTACGAAAAAAATTATCGCGCCGCTCAAAGCGACGAAAAGTTCCGCAACTAGAATTCCGACTTGTAAACGAGCGAATAGCGCGCGGGAGAGAAACCCGCCGTTTTATGCCCCTAACCTCGCCTTCGGTCTCGTAGGAAGTTCGAAACGGTGGTCGTCGTCGCGCTGCCTGCCGCGCGCGACTTTCACGCTAACCGAAATCGTAAATCTAGCGGACGTGGAAGACCAATGACTTGTGGTAATATTCATGGAATTTCAAGAACGATGTATTTTAATGATTGCGGCTTGAATTTCGAGCTATGATCCGCGCGCTGCAGTGGGAAAATTAAGAGAAATAATAGCGAGAGGCAGACAGTATTTTTCATTCTAAATTCTGCTCGGGGAGATTGATTGCGGCGCGATAAATGTTTTTTTTTAATAAAAAACCGGAAGGACAATGATAAACCAATACTTCAGAAATAGGAAACAAGATTGAAAAGGACGCGGTCATCGAAAAATCGATTTTTTCTGTTTATCGCGCCGATTGTTTGTGCATCGGAGCTGTGACTGATCTGACACCCGACTGGTCGCAGTCAGAAGAAATTGTCAAATCAGCCAGTCACGTTATAATGGCCAGAGGCAGGAGACGCCCCGAGGCACTTTTTCAAGATAAATGATCAAGGAATAGGAGACTCCATCAAAAGATTAGCAGATATATTTTTTCCCAAGAGATGGATCGAATGTTCCTCGTCAATTTATATTTCAAAAATTACATTCTGTTGTGAGAATGCAATCTTTACCTTAGGTTAAATTCTTTTTTATTCTCATATGAGCGTTGTTTATTTGTGAAAGACTAAAGCGCTTTAGCCTTACCTAAAACCTTTGTCAAGAACAAGTTTAAAATAGGCAGATGCTTTAATGTATTGCTTAGAAAGTATACTAAAAATTGTTTATGTAGTAAGCAAGTTTTATGGCTGAGTAATTTAAATATTAACTTTAGAAATTTGACCTAAATTTATAATTACATCGTAGTGTAAAAATTAAAAGACTCACTGGTACTGCATTATCGTAAAATACATTTGGGAAGCTCACCTGCAACAAAAAAACACACAAATTTTAAGTAAAGAGTAGCAATCATTTTACAGAAACAAAATTTCTCGAGCTAAACACAATCATTATTGTTGTAAACAAAAGAACTAATCAAAAAGAGTCGTTCGATCTGTTTCTTAAACGAGCCATCTTATGTAATAGAGGCAGAAACGCGAAAACCTTGTAATAAATCCTAAAATACTTCAAAGTAGACACTTTCCTCCCGAACATAAACGTCAGCAAGCTACCTTCTAAATCTTTGCTTTCTTGCACTTATAGGAAAATCAAACGAGAACTGTAAGTTTTTTCCCAAGAAACATCATAAAACAGCGAACTGTCGTTAAATCAAGCCGCCCGACAAAAAGTTCACTTTCCCTCACGTTTAACTGCATCGGAATTTACACCTTTTTCAAAACTCCTCGTGCGTGAAACGTATCTGAGATGTTGAAATTTCTATCAATTCAATTTTTTAAAGCTTTTTGCATGAATATGCAAATCGAGATTAATAGAAATATATGGATTTCAGATTTTTCGTTCAAATTATGTCAACTAAGAA
>JAWWEM010000027.1:3183713-3209835 GCA_035582935.1 Ormyrus thymus
CAGTATAGCAAAATTTGATAATCTGAAATTTTACTATACTGTATACTAAAATTTAATATAGTTCGAGTTTGTCTCCACGTTGGTATAAAATATAGCAATTTTTAATAAAAATTATAGGAATTTTTACTTATACATTTTTCTCCGTGTAGAAAAGTCGAGCCTCGTTCGTTGGTCTTGTCGCGGCCCGCGTCCGACGCAGCTCATATCTTCTCCAAGCCAAACATTATTCTCCCGAATTCTGACAGCTCTCAGCGACTCCCGAGGACGCGGCCGTCGTCTCCCCCGACGTTTCGTCGTGAGAAAGGAACACAAGCGATTTCCAATGGAATGAGGAATAAACCTCGCGGCGCGGGAGGAAAGTTTACAAACCGGAGCCGGTAAGAGCGAGAGAGAGAGAGGACTTTAGTCACGGGGCTAAATTTAAAACGGTTGATAGAGAGTAGCCCGCCGATCGACGCGGCCGTACGCAGCTAACGCAAGTTTTAAAGTCACGTCGCGCGGCGTCTCGTGCTTTGCTCTTTCGCGGCTTTTGTAATAATTCGAGGACGCCGAGAGCGTTTTCGGTTTTCGATGGGAAGGAATCGGCGCGTGGATTCGGAAGTGAAGTGGGGAATTGATTGAGTATTCGCAGTTGGATTGTCTGAAATGGTGATGTGATTTGGTGCCAAGTTGGATTGATTTTCTGCGATTCTGCTAAATTATTGAAATTTGTCGTACAAGATTTTGTGCTTTATTGTACATTTTCAAAGCCTTATTAGAATATTTCGCAGAATTAAAACGGTAGTACTTCTGTTACAGAAAAATGTAAAGGTAAATCAAATATTAGATTGAGAGATGTTTTAATTCATTTTTTTAGCTATTAAACTTGTGCTGTTATCTCAGTTTAAATAGTTTTAGACACACGAGTGTCCCTTAAAACTTTCATTATCTAAAACTTTTGACTCTTTTCTGCTTTTTGTTTTTTTTTAAGATTTACTGGAATTCAAGTTGAAATTGAAAAAGCAGCTAGAAGTTCGTAACATCTTACTCTTAATGAAGTCATATTTAATGTCGCAAGTAAACATTTTCACATAGCTAAAATATGAAATTCCTGCTGAAATTAATTTGTTTGTCAGTCCAAAGTAAATTTGGGTGTCGACCACAGCCTATATCTAATTTCGCAGTTTTTAACCGCAGTTTGTTTCCTCAAAGCCTTTGTCAACCCCCGGAAACAGAAAAAATGCGTGCGGGCAAAGAGGCCATTTTTCTCTCTTTCTGTTTCTCTCTCTCCCTCTCTCCAGTCGTCCTTGACTCGAACTTGGACGAGAGAAAACTCACTGTCTGTCCGTGTTTACGGCGCGCACGAGAGCTTCCGCGTGCCAATGCGAAAGTTTTATATTACGAAATTGCAGCGATCGTAACTGTCGAAGAGAATCTTTAAGCAGAAAACGAGTACAATGAGAGCGAAGCAGTATACAGTAAAATGTTTAGAGAAAACGAGGCGATAAACTTTTATGAGGCGTTGCATTATTATAACTGTAAATAGCTGAAGAACTAAAGGATAATTGTTATCAACAGTCATAAAAAGATTCTGTTGGTTAGAGTTGAGCGCTATTTTTTATTAACACACTAAGAGACTAATTATTTGAATATTACTTAATCCACTTACCGTACAGAAAATGAATGAAATTTTTAATATCTGCGTAAATATGAATTTGCGAGCGACGTCTTTTTGTGGTATTTTGACGTGGGTTGGAAAATATTAAAAACCGATGGAAATTTTCACATTTATCCGGAAATAGGATGCTGATATGTTATCGTAAAAGCACTAATATAGAAGTAGTAATTATAGTAAATCACTGTTTATATCACTAATATGATCATAATACACAGAGCATAGTTAAATATTAAAATTTTTGAAGATACTTCAATTTCAAGAGTTTGCATAATTTACTTGAAACGTCTAGCTGAAAAGATATTTAAGAACTGCACCTGGGGATAAAATAAACCGAACGACACATTGTGAAATACTTATATTTGCAAACGTACAGATTTATTTTAGTAATGATTTCGTTTCCCACGAGGCTTGACAATTTACCTACGCACTCCGGGTGCTTTTCATTTAAAATAAAAACGAATTTTCGACGTTATCGCCGCGAGCTTATTGAATCCGTTAAAATACAACACCGCCAAGAAAAATGACTCGCCCAATCCAGGCGCGCACGCAAAAAGATAAACCGGATGGACCATAACTGCCAAACAATCAATACGCTCTCGCACAATTTCCTCGCATAAGCACCGCATCTAAATAACGACGTGCGAACGCGCGTGACCCAAAAGTCATTAAAAGCGCCGAAGCTTCGATGCCCGAGAGAAAAAGAGATAGAGAGAGAGCCCGGAGAGGATATAGATAGAGTGAAACGAACTACTTTTGCAGGAGAACGAGAATCGCTAAGTTTCGCTAAGATGCTCGACGGACGGCGTGCCAATGTCGCCGACTGGGGATGAGACGTGAAAGTTTGAGCGCATTGTCGCGATGATCTAGTTGCGGACACTTGTGTGCTTCGTTATCGGCTAGTTCGGCTTTTTCTATTTCGGTGCATGTGCGGTTATAAGAAATTATACGCTAAGCGAAGATGATGAGCGTTGAGCACAGATTCTTCAGCCAGCTGTCTGTCGACAGCGAAGACGGCAGACAGTCTTCGAAGGACTCGGTGGGTATTATCGATATTGCAACTTGTTAGTTCGCTCTGTTACTCATTTTCGTTCGTTTCGCTTCTTGTGATGTTGTTCTTTTTTTTTTTTAGTAAATTGTTTTGCAATATTGTTCAACTTTCTTGTTTTACGTTCAATTTACGTTTATGTAGCTGTGCTGTAGGCAAAGAATGATATGTCTTTTCTCCTTTTTTGTTCGGCATTTTATTATAGCACTGCGAACGAAATTCCGTTTTTTTTTAGTACACTCAAAAAGATATAGAACGGCAATATCAGTTTTTGAAATTTCACTCTAACGAGACTTGAATAGATATTAATTTGTTCAAACTTTATTGCAATTCTTTCGTTCACTGCGTCATTTGCTACTGCACGTGTCACTTCCCTTTGAAAACTTTTCCTCAAGGATATATATTCAACGAGAATGTCACTTTCGCTTCAAGATATTAACTATTTACGTATACGGCAAAGGTATTTTTATTTCCCTTACAGATAAATAATGAATAAGTATTTATGAAAAGTATTGCTCATTTCAAAGGAACTTGTCCGAATAAAAATAAATCTGCAATAAATATGTATTGCGAAGTCTGACCGATTTCACCTGTTACCACTAGTTTCCGACACTTTCGCAAAATCTCCTTCCCACCCTCCCCAACTAAACGCAGAAGGTAAATCCAGGCCTCGAGCGCAATAAGCCGAGCAGCCATGAATCCACATGCGCGATCCTTGAAAGAGGCCAAAAACGTGTAAGAACGTGAAAGGCGGAGGCCGGCGAACGGCAACAAAGGCGTCAAATCAGCAGAGGTCGCGATCAGGCACTCGTGCAGAACGGATTCGCGGCGCGCACGTGGAGTTAGCACGTTTCGCGCCGATCATCCTCCCGAGCCGGACTTGTGTGTCGCTCGCCGCTCGTGCGGCTCTTTAACGAGCACGTGTGTCCCCTGCCTCGTGCGCTCGAACGCTGGCTGCGTGTACGTAGACCAAGGCGGAGCGTCGTTAATTGTAATTGCGCATGCCTACTGCGCGACGACGCGCCTTTCTCTTTTCCGTTTGTTTGTTTGTTTGTTTTTTTTTTATTCTTTCATTTGCTTTTCACCACTGGTCGAGTGGCGAGGGGAGTCGTTTTCTTTGAGGGCTTTGTGCTCGGGGAGTCGCGTAACGCGATTACGTAGGGTAAAGGAAGCGAGCCACTGTTTGTTGTGTTTATGTAATGCGAATATCATTCGGGAATGGGATGTGTGACATGAAAAGTAGCGGGAAAATAAAGGAACTGATGTAAATATGTTGATTACGAATGGTAATACGCAGGGATTGCGGAGTCTTCCGAGGAAGTGTTTATTATCGTTAGATAATTCTCGGATCGATACTAGGCTGGATTGAATAATGATTGAATAACTTTGATTATTCATTGGTTGGGAGAAAATTAACGAGGATTATGGCGTCTTGGTTCTTTTCCCCTGACTGAATTCACTAATCCCGATCGGAGCTTGCATGATTTTATTTTTATCTTGTATAAATTTATTTGCTAGTTTCGTGGTAGATTATTTTTCTATTGTTGAAATTTTTTAGTTATTTATGTTGAAATTTATTGCCGAGTCCTTTGTTCTAATGCAGATTATGTTTTTGTTTACAGGATACTCGCACCCATGTTGTCGTCGAGTTATATGACACCGAGCGTTCCTACGTCGAGGCCTTGCAAATACTAGTCAATGTGAGTACTTTATCTTTTAGAGAAACAATAATTTGCTGTTTAAACCAAAGTATTTCGATCTTTATATTAAAATATGTTAACGAAACTCTTCTAAAGACAAAAAACGTGTTTCTAACCGCTCGAAATACAAAAACTCAACTCACGAAATCAAGACGCGTCTCGCAACCCTTCGCTTTTACGAAATACAAACTTTCGATTCAGAAATTTCCTCCAAAGTCTGAACGGGTTATAAAGCAGAGAGACAGAAATGAGCGCAGCGCTCCTTCGAAATCGCAATTTCCCATCCTCCATCTGTCCCGGAACAAAGTGCTTATCGGCTTGAGTAATTCGAGTGCAGCGCACACCAGACGTCGCGAGACTGATAAACGGCTCCCTACGTATATATCGCAGACGGACACATGTTCCGATATGTTTCTACTACACTCCCGCGCTTTTCTGCGGGTGAAAAGGTCGACAGCAGCTGCACTGCATTGATAATTACAATTCTGTCGAAAAGGCTGCTAAAATAATAGGTTCGAAGTCGAAGCCAGATCAACCTGACTGAAGAGCTTTTATGAGCACACCGTAGAAATTAGAGTATATATAAATAATATTGTTTATTAATAGCTTGCAACAGTAGGCATATTGTAATAAAAAATGTTCTAGTAACTAAATAGTGCCGTAAATAGAAGCAGAAGTTGACCATTGTTTATTAATAAAAACATGATTTACTATTTTTTAATGATAAAAATCTATTTTGCAACATATCAAAGTAATCATTTTTATCGGGCAGAAGTGGAACAATCGATTTTTCTTATTTTCTCATTGGAAGCAGGATTTATTATTTATGGGGAAGATGTAGATTTTAGAAATGAAAAATTTTAACGATAAAATAAGGAGTTGCAATATAAGTAAATTAAATTAGTAGATTAAAAATAAATAATAAAGTCATTGAATTGATCTAAATAATCGCTATAAGAAATTTTATTCTAAATAACTATTAAGCAACCGTTAAAGTAGTTCAAGTATTAAAATTTTTAGTTTTGATTTCGCATTACCAGGCAATTCTTTTACATTTTCAAAAAAAAATTGTGCATCTAATGAAGTAAACAATAAATAATTTATCGCGCAAATGTATATAGAAAGAACGCTTCCTGTATTATTAAAGCTTCAAGGAAACTCGTGCATCGTATACGTTATACGTATATCTTGGGTAAACAAGATTCTCAAAGCTTGTTTATTCGTTACCCCCTGCAACATAATAATTCACTCGAGCGAGTCTCTTCTACGCTCTTTACGTCAGACTAATGATTAGATGCTGGGTTGACAATCGAGAATGCACTCTCTACCTGCTTCGTAACAACTGCGCACAAAAAGCCTCTAAACTTCAAAAGCAAATTGCATTTTTACTTCGCGCGCCCAATACTTGACGACGAGTGGAACCTAAAAGGGAGCAAGGCAAATACAGAAAGCAATCGAACTTAAAAACGTTCCGAACGCGGTTCAGAAAATAGAGAAGAGCTCGAATGATAAGAAGGCAATGAGGTTCTCAGTTTCTCAAGGCGCGGAGAAGTTTAGCCTCGAGCCAGACTCAAATGCTCCGAACGTACGTAATCTTGCTGGTTCGTGTGTGGCCAAGACCTCGATGGAAAGTTTTTAGCTCCTTTAGAAGGAAATTGGACCGAATTACGCGGCTTCAGCACTCACGGTTATGGCGCACACGCGAAATAATGTTTCGGCGAGTGAACTTTTATGTAGTCGGCCGGACTGTTTATGTTTATCAGTACTTATTTCAGTTCAACTCGGTGAACCTTTTTCGAATTGATTTATCGTAGAGAAAAATGGAATAATGAATAAAAATCATTAATTTACAGATGTACAATAATATTCAATAAGCGAGCTTTAAAAATCTGTAATGTGCTTGCATAAGAAATTAAACTTCTGCAGGATATTCCTTTTTCGGGTGCTACTATATGCATGGCAAATCGTGAAGGCGCCATGTGCAAGTAATCGCATTGCACGTCTACACCACTGAACGTGCCGAAAATCAGGCACGAACTTCTTCCGTTTTCCAAAAGCTTGTATTATATTTGTACTTGCGTGATTGTTTCTTCCATTTTTATGGACTTTCGTAAACATGTTTGCTTATGTCTTATTTTTCGCCATCGAAACAATGTCTTGATTTCAAAAATTAGCTCTTAATGACAAAAATACGTACGTAATTTTCAAATAACAAAACTTGCTGATTTTCGATAAACCTAAATTCAATTTCATAACGTTCGATTTCTTAACAAACCTAGTATATAGAAAAAGTTTTTTGACCAATAGCATTTGAGGAAAAGTAGCAAAGTTTTCCAATAAATTTTTTCGCAACTCTTAAAAGCTAAAATAAATGGTTTAGAAAACTTATGATCCAACGATGCTATTTTTCCACTCGAACATAATTGTTCTTATAAACTGATATTTCTATATAAAGACACTTTTAAGTCAGAATAAATTGTCCGAGAGATTCTCCAGGATGCATTGTACGTACGAAGAGTTTTACGTTTCACATAAATTTTTATGATATTCAACAGAATCAAATTGGACGCAGAAATATTTCAGTTTTCAAAACACAAGAATAACAGTTTTTTAAACAGACAAAAGAAAAACTCAGCTTTGTACTTGAGAAGTACTTATGACGACAAACAAACTGACTTGAATTTACATATCAAAGAGAGAAAGGCATAATTTGCGCGCAATAACGCGAAGCAAACCCTCGGCATTACTTTCTGCTTTATTAGAGCTCTCAAAAATCAGAAACAAAGCAGAAAAGAAAGAGCAGAGAGACCGAAAGAAGGGATAAAGGAAAGCTGCGAGCATTCATTACTCGAAGCGACTATTTACGTTTGTCGGCCGATCGCGACGCGAAAACGCGCAGCTGATGAATAATGCGGCGCCAAAAGCGCATTTTATGATATAAATCCGCTGGAGAGTTTTGTCAAGCGTCGGTGGAGGCACGCTGCCGAAAATTTATCATCGTTATTTATCTGCTTTTTGTGTGCTTCAAACAAGCCGAATTTGTCGCGCGGCGTGAAATACGAAAATGTTAATATCGTAATTAGTCGGAGCTGCATATGTTTTTCAGTATTTTAAGTTTACGCCAGGAAATCGTTACGTTCAAGGCTTTTTTCCTTGACAAAGAAACTACCGGTCGTTGCTTTGAGCATATCTGTCGCTTTTCGTGAGATTTTTGCGTTTATACTGGTCTAAACTGTTCAATTAATTATTCAAGTTTGTATGTGGAAAATTTTAAATATTAACGCAAAATTTATTTATTTACCAAACATTGCACAGGTTGTAAAACCCTAAAACTTATAAAAAGAATTAATAATCTTTGATAGTTTGACTAAAGTACGGTGTTTCTCCTATAGCTTCAAGCAATCCTAAACCATTCATTCAAAAAGCTCGAAAGTAACCCGGCGATTAAAAAAATAAACGAAGGAACAAAAAAGACTGTCACGTGCAACCTGCTAAAGAGAAAGAGGGGGAGAATATAAGGCGGCGCAGAAGGGCCTTGAAATCGATTCGCGAGCGTATTTATTTTTCCAGTCCAGCGAAGCGATGAAAATAAATTGACATCGACATTCGCGGACGACGGCACGTTGCCAGCGTTTAAAGCGCGCGGCAATGATTTACGCGGCCCGGTCATTGAGCGAGAGCGGCGCGGCGACGGCGGCGGCGCTCGCTCCCGAGGCGCTGCACCTATTGCGGATTATCGTTATTGGCGCGGGCTCGCGAGCATTAGCCGCGAGCTTTAACAAGTGGCCCAGCCTGAATCTCTGATTCTCGTTACAGAAATACTTGCAGCCGCTCAAGAGCTCGGAGAATGCGCATCTTGTCGACGCAGCCACCGTCGATGAAATATTCTATCAGGTAACGCCTTCTTAAGCTTTTCTTTCGACCTAAATTTAGAGTTTTCCTCGGGCAATTGAAATGTTCCATAAATCGCTTCTGCAAATAGAATCTGTGATGTAAATGTGGAATATTCGTTTTCTGGAATTTAAAAAAATGTATTGTAAAAGAAAATTGAATCAGCTGTTTGAAATTACAAGTTGAAAATTGAAGAGCTCGCGAATCGCAAAATGTAGAGCACGAGCTAATAGTAAGAACGAGTGCAGACCGAACGAATAAACAGGAAGCTTTTCTCCCTTTCATTCATTCAGGTCCCGGCGATTCTCAGTCACCATGAAGTATTTCTGGAAGAATTACGCAAGCGCCTGGAAACCTGGGAGCTACGGCAAACAATCGGTGACGTTTTCCTCGAGGTGGTAAGGGAGATTCTTCTTTCCTCTTGTTTGCTTGTTTGATTAAAGTAAAAACGGGACTTTATTCCGAACGCACAGCGTAAAACCTCCCGCACAATTACTTAATCATCCGCTCGCAAAACTTTCCGCGATTTCGTCGGGAGAACGAGAGCCTCGCCACCAAACACCCCTCCCCGTTTCTCGTTACAGTTCACCAAGCCGGTCGTGCTCGAGACTTACACGCTCTTTCTCGACAATTGGAAGTCGGCGAAGAAAGCCATCAAGACGACGTGCCAGGCCAAGCCGGCTTTCGCCCGATTTCTCGAGGTGGGTGGATTCCTCGCGACTAATGCTCAATGCCATCTCTCATCTCTTTTTAACGACTTTTCTTGCCGAGCTGTGGACTTTGGCGCGTTTGAATAAGAAGCGCCGCGCGGAGCTAAGGAGATGAAGCTGACTTTGAATGACTCTTGAATCGAGGAAAAATGGGAGCTATTCGGGGGAGATTTTGTTCGCGAAAATTTAATTGTTGTCTGAAAGGTTTTACTTTGAAGAAAGAAAAGTTTTATACGAGTTCATTTATTCTTCGTGTATCAAATCAGTAGAATTGTTCAAGAAAAAAGGATCTTTGTTAAAAGTATTTTTTGATATTTAATGAGTACGCTATAAATAAATATTACTTTAACTATATAATTTCCTTGTTTGAAAGAAGCCTGCTTCATCGATTAATACAGCAATAATTAAATTGCTCCACGAGCAAATTTCCCATCTTCATCGTCTCAGATTCCACGATACAAACTTCATTGAAGCCTAGTTTACCCACCGCTTCCTTTATAATAAATTCCAACTTCGTCCAAAACCCGAACAACATCACAAACCTCGTTTAGTCCCTGAATTAACCCCCGTCCACTTGCCTCCGAGTCCCCGCAAGCCGATCCCGAAAGCGAGCCGGCGTCAACGTTCTAACGGCCGTGAAATTTCTGCAGACAATGGAGCGAGAGCACAAGGGCAAGCTCGGCCTCGATCAGCTGTTAATTAAGCCGGTGCAGAAGATCCCGCGCTACGAGCTGCTGATTCAGCGGCTGCTCAAGCACACCGACTCCGGCCACCCGGACTATCAGCTGCTCACCGCCGCCCTCAAGGAGGTTCACGAGCTCGTCGTAAAAATTAACTGCACCGAGAGGGAGTCGCTCGAGTGGGAGCAGCAGCAGACCACCCTCAAGGAGGTGCAGTCGCTCGTCGAGGGGCTCGCCGGCATCGTCGCCAACGACAGGTACGCGCGTCGACGATATAATTTAACGGCGGATTTGGCCGCACGGCGCCGTGCACTCGATCGTTCGAGGTAAGCTTCAAGCGTTTTACGGCGAAGTATGAAACGAATGATTACCGTACGGGTCACGAGGCTTGAGAGATATGGAGATTATTCCAGGAATTGATAGCGTAATTATGCGCCCTACTGCTCGATCCTCGGATCGCGAAATTTCGACGAAGATCACTGTCACGAAATGCGAATTATCTTGAGAATATAGTAGCAACTACTCGTTATTAAAAAAGTTTCCTGCTTTGAAAAAAGTTGGATCTCGAAATTTTGGAATTAGCTTAGTTTTGAAAACATACTCGGCTGCTTCTTAAGACTTTTAACAAGCGTAACTTTCTCCGCAGAACTTTTATCCGACACGATCTGGTGAGCATCGCCTCGAACCAAGGCACGCGGAAGGAACGAGGGCTCTTCCTGTTCTCGGATCTTCTTGTTATCACGAGCATTAAGCGGCGGAGCGGGACTATTAGGAAGCCATCCACGTTAGTGCACGCTTGTTTACTCTTCTTCCTTTGAATTTCCTCCAATTAGTAGATGCAATCTCATTTGAACTTTTCTCGAAACTATAGCTTTTTTGGTTTTAATGAAATTTATTGATTTCCTTCGTATTGTAGAAGCTCTTGTCCGAACAGTTTAGTTGGGGTGTTGGAAGCAAACAAATACAAGATGCTTATGAGGATTCCGCTGGACGACTTGGAAGTTATGAAAGGTACTTCAAGCTTTAATAGTTTTCAACTTTTATAAAGTGATTAGCTGTATTGCATATGTAAATAAGTATATTATACGTTTCAATTTTAAAATGCATAAACTTTAATCGTCAAACTCAAGATTCCCATCAAAGTAGAACGAATTCAGAAATAATCTCTTCGAGCCACTTTATTCAAAACTAATCCCCTACATCGAATCTCTCCATCCCGTCCCCAATTTTCCTTTCGAGCACTTTATACATAAATCTGAATAATCCCCCCATCGACTGGCTAATTAATTTGACGAATTTCCCAGCCAAAGACGAGAACCTGCGGCGAATGGCTCGCGAGGTGGATCACCTGAGGGAGGACTGCGCGACATTAAATCAAATGCAGGAGCTCACCGCGACTCTCCACGGCCCGAGGCAGCAGCTCGAGGACCTCATCAAGGAAATGCTCGCTCAGACGCAAAAGCAGCTGGCCGAGCGCAATGCCGCCCATTCCCAATTGGCCTGTCTCGAGCTTACCCTTAACACTCAGTAAGTGATTTGCGTAACACGTGCAGATTTATCAGATAATGGCGTTCGTTAAGTCGTTTGAAAGCAGTTTAGTCACTTTTTTTTATTTGAGATGAAGATGTTTTAATTGTTTGTTATACACGCATTTCTCCAGTAACTATAAAAATTTTATCAGAGTATGAATTAATGGAAACAAAATTGTCTTAGGGCCGGCATGGAGAATATTTCTGTCATGTTTGCAAAACCTGATAAGCGAGCGAGTTGGGAAGAAAGTTTTAACGAGGCCAAGCAAAAACTAGGTAAGTTGAAAGTAATGTACCACTTCGAATATTTTTTACTATACTTTTAAATACAATATATATATTAGAATTAAAACCCTGCTTTACAAACAAGTTCTTAACTGTGCATGTTTAAATAGTAATTAAAATAGTGAACATTCCAATCTAAACAGAAAGCGTATCTCATGCTTGTAAAACTAAGCCAAATACAAATGATTTTAACAAAGCTGAATAAATCAATCAAGTGGACTTGATTAATCTTAAAAACTCAATTTCATCTGAACGACTCTGTTCAGAACTAAAAAAATATGCAATTCACGGTAAAAATACTGCGAGCTCACAGTGCCTTTATAATTGTGCTAATCTTTCCAGCTGCCTCGACGGATCGAAGGCCAGTCCCTGAGTTCGTGGCACCCCTGCCCATCCGCAAAACTCGCGCAGGTCTGCAATTCACGTGCGCAGCCCCGACGCTCGCCAACGGCCAGGGCGCCCGCGACGTCTGGGTCTGCAACAGCGACGGCTACGTCGGCCAGGTCTGCGTGCTCAGCCTCACCCCGGAGCCGCCTCAGGTCATCTCCTGCAACGGCGTCTGCAACGCGAGGATCCTCTGCGTCGCCGGCATTCCCGCCTGCACTTCCGTGTAAGCCGATTGAGTTACACGCCTGCCTCTTTTGAGTCGCAGTTTTAGCGAGGCGGCGTAAATTCATTTTAATGAAATTTTACGGTAGTAGGAACCTAAAGCTTTCTGTCTGCACTCTTTGTAGATCAAATTCCTGTGCACCTATTAACAGTGCATTTGTTAATAAAAGCGGTGCTGGTGTCTTGATTCAAAGTTCGGACGCGAGTAGTGGAAATATTCAACTAGACAGGTATAAAGGAACGGAAAGTTTCTGGACGCTTTAGCCTCTTCTGATCGACGTCCACATATGTGGACAAATATTGAATTTACGATTGTGACGTGCCCTAACTTTTTTTTTATGAAATTACCGGTGGCATTAATTACTTTGAATAAAATTCTACGAGAAGCGATCACGTTATTTAATTGAAAATTAATTTTTGAAAATCTGTCACGACCGTTATTAAATTAAGTGCTGTAAGAAATATTTATTGTGGATTATTTATTTAGTACTCGGTTAACCCGGCCGGATGAAAGGGATTGGGATTGGGGGTGGGTTATTTTTTGAATATATAAACGACTCCCACGCAATTTTTCATTCCAAATAGTACTAGTGTTTACATATATGGTCACGCATTTATATAAGAAAATATATACTCTAAACGATATATGTCTGTATATTTTAAGTTTTTAGGACAAAAGAATAATAGATGCACGAAAAAAAATTTTTTTATTTGTGCATTCATGGTGCCGGTCAGAAGAGGTTAAGTTTTTATACGTGCTAACATTCTGAAAATAACTGCGTGTATTTGCGAAGCTGATTAAATAACAAAAGTTAGCCTCTCAATTCTGTAAAACTAATTACGCTTAACTTCTAATTATTAAATTACTAATAATCAGTAATAGGATAATAAATATTTCTTTTAAAGAAACAATAGTAGTTAATAGATGAAGTGTGAAATGCAAGAAGATTAACACCGTGTGCAGTGATATAATAACTTTTCATTATGTTAAAAAAGGCCTTCTAATACGTCTTTAACAAGATTAATACTGATCTTTTATAACAGCTATTTATACACCCTAATGATATAAAACGTTTAACCTCTCTCAAGATATAAAATCATTAATCATCCCATCTTGATTTGAAACAAAGAGTATAAAAATAATCTTTCCCGGAAGTTATCATTAATTACTTTCCAAAACACAGGGACCGATCTAAATTTATCCCACTACCTACCTACACACATCGCTGCTTAAAGCTCACGTCGATAAAGTAGAAACCCTCCATCGATAAAGAAATCTAAAATACTGTTCTCCACTATGATTCAAATAGCTACGAAATCCTAAGCGCAACCTGTCTAATGTCGCAAAATGCTTTACAGCTCGAGTTCCGACGACTCCGATTCAGACGACATTCCATGCGCCGACACGGCGAGCGCTTCGCTCGGCGGCGATGCGACGAGTCTCGACGGCGGTGCCGTCGACGAGGACTACAACCAACCCACTATGTGGCTCGGTACCGAGGATGGCTGCATCCACGTTTATAACTGCACAGACAATATTCGCATTAAGAAGAACAAAGTTAAGCTGCAACACGGCAGCAGTGTACATTGTATTATGTGAGTTTATTTTACCTTGCGCAAATACGTACTTTTGGAACGACGTAACTAATAAATCAATCCTTTGCAGATATTTGGACAATAAAGTATTTGTATCATTGGCTAACGGCGATATTACTGTTTACTCGAGGGATCATCGTAAGTAAAGATACCGAGTAATTTCAAATCTTTATAAAAGTACCAGCGTAAATAGTCGGATGTGTTTAGTCGCGCTCCTTCTATGCGCAACCGTGCCGAACTATGTCGCAAGTGTACCTAAGTGTACTGCAATCATGGAATTTCGGAAAATTAGCACAGCTAATTAACGTTCATTCATATTCATGTTAACCGAGCCAAAACGTGCCCTTCTCTTTCACTGTATAGTCTTTCTATGTTAATTCGTGACCTTTAAATTCTAAAATGTGCTTATCTGTGCTTGAGTGTGCCTTTTCGGTTTTTTTGTGCTTAACTGTCATTTTGTGCCTCTCTGTGCTCAACCATGACAAATTTATGCCTTAACTGTGCTAATTTTCTTGAATTGCACTGTTCGAGAAAGACTTCAGCAAAGTTAGGCACGGAAACAACGCAGACCGACACAGATTATGACAAAATCTATTTCCATTATGGAGACCCAAGAGTTTAATGTAATACGAATTTCTTCGCTTCCAGTTGGTGGCTGGAACACAGCGGATCCAACAACTATCACCGTAGGTACGGTGGCTGCACCGGTGATGAAGATGTTGACGGTTTCGGGCAAGCTGTGGTGCAGCAGTCACACCAACGTCAAAGTTCTCAACACTTACACGTTGGACATCGAACACACGTTCTCCGCAAGCTCCGACATTACCAAATCGATCTCATGCATGGCCAGCTCGGGAGGCCTTGGCGTCTGGATATCACTTCACAACAGTTCTATACTTAAACTTTATCATGCTGGTAGCTACGAGTGTCTTGCTGATGTGAATATTGCGCCAGCTGTCACGAACATGCTTGCCAGTAAGTGTCGACTCCGAATTCGACTTTTGAAGGGTAAACGTATTTGCACGAAAACGAGTGCGAAATTCCTGTTTAACGATGTTATTTATTTTGTTTTATTTAAAGGGCATTTTTATGTACACTGTTTTCAAATCAGCTGCGAGAATCAATATTATATCTTCTTACGATAGTTTAAGACTTTGTCGTAAAAAATTATGGAATTATCTCATTTTTATCAGCTTTTTTAATCTGTAAAAATATGTGGGTATGTAAATAATGTCAGTCCTGAATGGCATAAAATGCAGAAATTTTAAGATCCATACGATTATAATTCTAGTTGTGGATATTTTCAAGAATATACATATATGCATGTGAACCCCTCCACTGTGCATATACAGACTAACGATGTAACGTTGACAATTATAAGCTGAATTTACATTGATATCTATAATTTTAATTGCTTGTGAAATTTATTTTAACAAAAATATTCCTCTCGTTGCAGATTGTGATGACATAATACGGCAGCATAAAGCTGCATGCTTAAGGGTCACCGCACTATTGGCATGCAACGAACTTTTGTGGATTGGCACCAGCGCAGGTGTTCTTTTAACGGTACCGATTCCTCACATAAAACCGTCCACGCAAAGAATGTCGCAAGCACCTGTCGTAACTGGTTAGTATATGACAAACAGTTTAGATGCAATGAAGATTTTTAGTACTTGAATTATTTCTAAGACGGAAATGTAAATAAAATTAGTTTCTGCGTGCATTTCACCACGTTTAATCACTTGTATTTATAAATTTTTGTTGATTTGAAGCAGAATCATTTAACGCTTACTTCTTTAGGCATACCACACGGTCACACAGGCCACGTCCGCTTCCTCACCTGCGTGGAAACAGCCACTCCTCCAAAGACCGAGCCCCGGCCAAAGGTTAATCGGTACTCCCTCAAGAGCAGCAAATCATTGGTCGCTCAGCAAAGTAGTACCAGTAGTACCAGTAGCACTGGTAGCACTGCTAGCTGCGGGGGCAACGAGCGGGGGAGACTTCTTGTGATATCAGGAGGTGACGGTTATGAAGACTTCCGTGGACCTCAGGCCTCGGCTGAGCTTCAGGCTGGTCGCGAAGATTCCACTAACCACCTGTTGCTCTGGAAGGTGTGTATTCGGGACACATCTTAGGAAAGATAGCTTTAGTATGATTATCGATCGTACAACTCTTTAAATTGTCTTTAAACTGTTAAATTTGTGAGATTATAAAAGTAAAAGAGAGAATATGGAACTACTTTTAACAAGATTCTCTAGTTAAAACTTTAAGGTTTAAATTATTACACATAAATAACGTCGATTAAATTTCAGGTTTGATAGGGACTAATGCCACGGGGTCCAGGGATGGACCTTGGTGATGACGTTGACGATGCTGGCACAGCTTCTTCCGGCCCAAGTACGCCGACGCGTCGCAAGCCGTTGCTGCGAAGTCTGCACCAACACACGCAGTCGCAGTCGCAGCAGCAGGCCGACGATTTTCGACAGCGACGGCGTAGGGCCCTTCGCGACAGAAGGTCGACCCTCCAGACGGCCCGTAGGGCTTATCACTCTTCCACGCGATAAGCTGATTCGAGAGGATTTTGGCTGCCCGAATTATTGTCTGCCCTTCCTTGTTTTTTTTTTCTTGATGCAACGATCACAGCTGAGAAGAAAACGCTTTTTCTGCATGATCTGTGTTCTTGGAAATTGTGGCGCTGTTAAATTGAAGGTATCGATGTAAGAGATGTCAGATGTTCAAGTGTACTGGAAGAACAGATACGTAATGAATGTCCTAATGATTTTTCATAAGAATATCTTAGTTTAGAATAGATTTGAACAGTAGCAGTACCTAAAAATGAATGAATACGTAAACCACACTGGAATATCAATGTAAATATAATCAAGCAGATTTCTTCTTGCAATTTACGAAGTATTTCAAAATGTAAATAAGGTATTGTTATGAATAATCTAAATTAAGATGTAATTTTGATATACGATGGATGACTATCAACTACACTGAGACCAAATTGTTTCACACAAGTTTGACAGAGCTTTGTAATATGCACTGAGCTAAATTATTCCATCATAGAGTAATTGAAAAATGTCTTTGATGTTTAGTTCTTTCAATGAAAATAGAACAGTTTTTTTTATAAATGTAAACATCAAAGGTCACATGTGATACCTCACAGAGTTCGATTGCCTGTTTAGCAGTTGCTTCAAACATAAATTTTTTATCTCACAAGTCTAATTAATTATTGATAAAACCTAAGCTAAAGCAAAAGTTAATGTATTTACTCTCCATGAAATGCAGAAAAACACTCCTTTAAAAGAGTTATATGCTGTATGGATATAATTAACATACGACTATGTAATGCGAGAAGCATGAGGTAACTATTTCACTTGTTTTTTCTTTGGAAGCTTGGAATTTTTGACTGAGCTGTAACAATGAAGCAATTTTCGAGATGATTTTAGGGCAGCGAAGGATGCTAATATATTGAAGATTAATTTACATTTTTTATAATGAAAAGTTCTTGTATTGTTACTTGTTTCTTTCTTTGAAAGTATAAATATTTTCTTTGAGACACTTCTCAATTTTCGTATTGAAATATTTTTATTTCTACATCCACAATTATATAATTGTTAATAAGTAATAATTTTTTTGCTTGGGAGAAATGATTCTGAAAATGTAAAATGTGATGTTCGCGAATGAGGTGTTCCTTGTATGTTATAAATGTTAATAAATTTATTTTTTAAAGTACCTGAAGGAAGTTGACGATATATCGAGCTTACAAGTAGATAGAGAAGCCACGAAACGTTTTTTCGTGTATATTTTCAAATAATGTAACGCGCGCCTAAATTGTGAATCGAATAATTGTATCAAATATTCTACCGTACTTTTTTTTTAAGTATGGATAAGTGCCAAAATCAATGTTTATTTCAATGTAAATAATCCAAAAATTTTGCACAATAGCTTATTAAAGCAAAGTAATTAAGAAGACCTATGTTTTAATTTAAATTATTCGATTCTAGAAGAAAAAATTGTAAGAAATAAAAAAATGTATATAATTTATATGCATCTATTAGAGGATTCTTTTCAACTGTATAAATTTAATAATTGAATTAAATTAACGAGTATTGTATACTGAGTGATATAATATGTTAAAGCATAAATAAACATTTGATTCTGGAAATCACGTAAATAAAATTGTGACACATAAATGGAAGAGTAGTTTTATTATAACCTTGTAATAATCTAAAAAAGCTTCATTGAATAGTTTTACCGCATCCTAAATTTAATTAAATAAACAATTTTAACCAGTTAACAATTTGCTTTCACTATAAATATTTGAATGAATATATTCAATTTTAAATTTACATTATTAAAAAAAGAATAAAAATATTGAATATTCTTAATTAATTTACCGTTGCATATTTTTGTAAAATAGAAATCTTGAAATATTATATAATGATTTAAATTTTATCATGACGATTTATTTCAAGAAGCTTTTTTAATTAATAAATAATATTTATAATTATGATGCATGCAATAATTAATTCTGTAAAGCTTATTTATAAATATTTTAAAAGTTTATTAAGAATGAACTTTTTAAATTTGAATTTTGTCAAATTATTAAGAACTAAAGTTAGTCTGTTTACTAAATGCTACATAAAAGTACTAAATATCATCATATTTAATTTAATTATAAACTTGAAATATTAAAATTGTTTTTTTATTAAATTTTATTTGAAATGTGACAAGAAACTTTCTTGAGAGTAATGGAGTGAGTCATTCTTTTTTCTCTCAGAAACTAATTCACGAAATAGATTATAGAAAATGAAATGAATGAAACATAAACCTAATTTTAAAAAAGCATTTTATTTTATATAAATCAGTTACAGGATTAATGCAACTAACAAGATCAACAGTCAATTGATGTGATATGTGTATAAAAATATCAAAGTTGTTTTTAATTTCTACTACGTAGGAGATCATATTATTTAAAAACCCTGACAATCCCTGGTAGTTGATCAAGTAACGCCTCGAGGCAAGTTAAGTATTCTTTGCAGGTGACTGTGAATTCAACAGTGGTATTAAAATTTTTCAAACTTGAATAAAATAGTGTAATATTCATGAATTCACAAATCACAAGTTCTTTTATTAAATCTTCCAACAATTAGTCCTTACAATTTTTGCTTGAAAATACCGTGCTTTTGAACGTATTGGAATTGTTCGAATAAATTTTCATGTTTTTCATATCTATTCATTCAGTATTTGTTGATTAAATAATCTTTTATTATTTTTCTTATCTTAATTTTGTTCATCATTTTTAACCTGTCAGTAATTACAATCAGCCACGATTTCAATAATTCTTCATTAAACTTAGCCTGCGGAATAGACAAACGTTTTTTGTTTCAGTTGACATTCCCAAGCATAAAGCAACGTTTAAAGTTCGTTCTGCGGCTGACATCCAATATAAAAGAAAAACTTTGTCAAAAATTTCCAAGTCTTCTTCCGAAGAATTAAACGCGAAAGCTCCTAACCGACCAAAGCCCTCTCGCCCATGGAAGTTCTCGACCGGGAGAAAATTCGGATAACGCGAGGACTTTTATAATTAAAGACGGGGTAGATCGTGAAATTTGAAATACGCTTCCGCAATCTGCGTAACTCCGAGCTCTTCCCTCCTTCTCCGCCTCCTCCTCCTCGGCGACTTTATCAGATTGCTCCTTTTCTCTATATCCTCCGTCTCTCCCTCCCTTCTTTGCAGCGGCAGCGACGGCGGCGGCCCGGCTTTGTCGACGAACGCGACGTGCCGGTATTTGCGCCGCCCTTTGTCGAACTTTCCGCCGTATAGCAGGGAGTAAGAGCGAGAGAAATGAAAGAGAGACGGCGATAGCGAAGGACTGCGGAGCGCCGGAATCGCGAGCCGGGAGGATCGAAAGGACGAGCGATGGGAGTTTAGGGGCCCTTGGGAATGCCGCCGGCGAATAGCTTGCATTAATTGTTCATTGTTTTCAGCGCGTTCCGCCCGACTTTTGCCAAGGCCCAATGGCCTTACCGGGGGCTAAGAGTGTACATACGTGCCGAGATCGTTTCTTCCTCTGGAATCCGCTAATGCACGTAATTGAAACGTGGCGAACTGCGCCGTTATTGCGGGCCAGTGCTATTGCGGAGATTAGACTCCCTTAATGGATTTATTGTCTGGAGGGTAAAGCCGCAGTAGCGAGACTGGTAAGGTTTTTAATTCTTCTTTCAAATTGACGACTCGATTTAAAAGCGGCGTTGCTCCAGGTATTGAAAATTCTTAAACAATTCAATTACTAAATTGGCGAAAATAGTGCGCGACATTACTTAAATTTAAACTACAGCCAGTTATAATTAATAACGTTTTGATGGAAATAGACAAAAAATTACGAAACTACTCGAAGAATCCACTTTACGACGGAATACCGAGCAGGATACGCCGTTGAAACACTTGCCAAGCAAAAAGGCTCTCGCAATAAAGCAGAGGATCGCGGTACGCTCGCGAGCCTACGCCGCGATCCGAAAAATCCGAGCGACTTCGCTCTTCGGCGGAAAAAGGGGAAGCAGACTTGCAAAAGGCGAAGTTAAAACCAAAAGCAAGAGCATAAAGGGGAGAGTGGAGGAAGTGCGCGGGCGCGTAATTGGCTCGCCCTCTCCCCGTTCGGACCGTACGCGCTCGCTTGTCGCGCCAGCGGGAAATTGAAAATGCTCGGCATACCGCGACGAGGCAGGATTTCGGCCCCCTCCACCTCTCTCTCTCTCTCTCTCTCAATATTCCTCGACGATTTTCGCGCGAATTCTTCGCGGCCACGTAGCCCCGATAACTTTAGTAGCGTCGCCGGCCGAGTGAATTATCGAGACGCTCGACGGAGCGGCCGGCATCGGCTTATTTATATTTTATCGCCGAGTAGGCATCTTGCAACCCCCTCCCCCCACCCCCCCGATTGCGGAACGAGCCCTGCGATTTCGCGTATGCGAGGGAGTAAGTCGTTTCAGGAATGTTTTCCGCCTGAGCGATGATCCCTTAAGAGAGAGATTTATTTCGGACAATCGCGACGGATACGGGAATGCGAATGGTATTCAAGCTGCAATTTTGAACGTCGTCTTAGATTTTCGAAGTTTCCTTTCTAGAGATTTCTTGTTTTTTTTGGGTGGAGCTATTGTTTAAGGTTTAATGGATAGTTATTATAGCTGCTAAAAACTTCGGACAATAGCCGTTAGTATATCAACCTGCGGCTATTGATGGTTCCTTCCGGTGTCGCAAATTGTTCACGTAGAATTTATAAGTAATTTATTACCTTATATAAAAAATTATTTCATTACTTGTTTACTGGATTTGATTTATTTAAATTTAATCTTCAGATATTTAAATTAGTAGAATATTATATGGTGATCATTCAAAAGTTTTTATCACCGAATACAAGGAGAACGATGATTGATGATGTTTATTCAGCAAAGCATAAAAGGAGGATTCCGTCGGGTGAAGTGCTGGTTGGGTAATCTTTTTGTGTACAAGGTTAGGAATTTTTTCGATTGAGCCGTTTTCGCGTTAATGTGAAAACGAATAATCGTCTGGTTTCTGAAGTTATTACTCCCAAATATTTATGAGTAGTATTAGTAGTATTAGTAGGAGTAGTACTCGTAATACTCAAACTATATTTAAATTTTGCCTGTATTCTATTTGAACTGTAAAAAACTGAATTTTATTGCATGAGTATTGCAAACAGATTCTAGTACTGAATTTCGAAAATAGACGATAAGGTGATTAGAATTCCATCTGATTGAAATTTTTCTGTACATATTTCCTTTGACATTAGCCTATGTGATTAAATTTGAAGAACTTTAACTAAATTTACCTCGAAATATATTTATGTGAAATAAATTAAAGAAAGAGAAGAAAATTAAAGAAGGCACTAGTAAAAAATATAGTTATATATTTCTATAATTTCCACGCATGTTTTGCAATATAAATGTAACTTAAATATTTAAATTTCGTTAAAAATTTATTTAATACTTCTCATTCAATATTAGAATAGTCAACAGGATTAACGGAACTTTCTACGGCTTTGAGTAATTATTACATTCAAACACTAAACTCAATTAGTAAATTACTATTTGCCTTCGATTGTTGGGGAATTGAACAAGTATACTTACGATTTCAACTATAAACGTCAAATGAATTTCATGAATTCAACGGTGGAATAAATTATTCACGTTTGAAACGTACGTGTACACGTGACACAGTTGCATTGTGTGGAAACTATACAAATTAATATTCCACGGACAGAAGCCGTCAACAGGCAATTTAATGAACAAAATTCATTACAATTCATTGTAATCTTATATGTGCTTTCATTACACGTTCTGATTTAAATTTTATTGTTTAATGCAAGTAATAATGAACCTTTATAAAGTTTTAGTCATCACTTGGTTTTTCATTTGGCAAATAATAAATCTAATTCCTAGCAGAGTTTCAACTACACTTTTTCAAATCCTTTATATAAAAATCCCGTTCGAGATCTATCGTTTTCTCGAACAGTGCGTTTTCTCGAGAATCTCGAATCGTTTCGAGATCAGCAGCCGAAAGAGCGACAGTTGAATAACGAACGCGAAACATCGGCGCGCGGAGCGCGTCCATCTGTTACTAGTCCTTCATTAATTCAAAGCGAAATTTCGCCATAAAATTAATTTCTCACTCAAAGTAAATCATGCACTTATCTAGCTGCGCCCTTAGAATATGTAAGGTCCAGTGAGAGGGAAAATAAAGAGAACAAAGAAGATTGTTATTCACAGAAAAGTGAGTCCCTCGCCGGCGCTGCACTCGGCGAAAGAGAGCGACTTTATGCAGGGGCGTAGCGGCGACCTACAGAAGGTAGGCGTGGCACACGGGAGGTCGCGGTTCCTGCGCCAGACGAACGTCGCGTGTGTGCCGAGCGGGGGATACATGTGGACGTGCGGAGACCGCGAACGGCGAGATGCCGAGGTCTCGGCCATTGACTCTAAAGAAAGGGAAATAAGATGTGAAGGATCGCGGGAGCGGGAAGATCTCGTACAAAGTAATTTGACTTACGCGGCTGCCTTGAGAAATGTGCAAGATGAGAAAAGTGAGGAATGAGAATCTCGCTGTAAGAGGCAAATACGAAGCTACAGAAATAGGGGCTGGCTGAAGTATGGTAGAGGGAAGTAATTAAGGAAAAGGTATGGGACCTGGATTCCTGAATCTATTTTTGGTCTAAAGGGAAAGCAGAGAAATTGGAAATAATCAAGCTTACCGAACAGCGATGTAACTGCGCACATTTAAGAAAAGAGGTTAATCGAAATTTTTGTCTATATTAAAAAGTTGTAATGGAATTTTAAAATTGCTTTAATTTCAACTGGAGGAATCGCAAAGGAAAAACCTGTAGCTCGTAGAAAAACAAATAATGTAAAAATCTTAATAATTCTTTGAAAAAATGCACTGCAAAATAAAATGTTATATGGACAGGGTTAAGTTTAAAAAACTGTAAATCGAAAACGTGAGCGCGCGTTGAAATTTGATATTCCCGAAACAAGAAGTTGCGCAAGTTTAATAAAATTTTTATCTAAAAAGTTGAAAATTTAAAAAAATTTCAAATTAACTTCTTAAACCTCTGCCCTATTCTGTACAAAACAGATAATTGAAATGCATTAAATAAAATATAAAGATTAAATAATGGTAAAAGAATGGATGCAATAGATAATACCGCAAGGTCTAGAGAATATCAAAAGTTGATGGAAAGTAAGGCAAGGCAAAGAAGGCAGGAGATACTAAGTTTGTAAAATGTCGCGAGTGAAGAGAGACGTGGAACGCAAAAGCTCCTGTAAGTGGATGATAAAGATTGAAGCAGTGGCAAAGGTAAGGACTACGTTGAAGCTGCAGAAAGCACACGATGAAAAGCAGCAAACTCAGAAACGAAAAAGAAAAGGAACTGTTGACAGAAAGAAATCAAGCCCAAGTAAATAGTTGAGAGATTGAGAGAATTTGGAATGGAAAAGTGAAAAAATTATGATTTTAGAACCATCTATCTATAGTTGCATATATAGAAAAGTACAAATAAAAAATAACGTATTTATATGTTAAACAGGTGAGTTTAACACGTGCATCAAGACAAATCAATAAAATTTACTACTGTTAGACAAAAACTGAAAATTTTAAATGAAAAGCATAATTTTAGATTAGATCATAATAGAGGATAGGTTCACTTTTGGTCCGTCAAGCCTGCATGATGCAATAGCTTGCACACTTTAATTATTAAAATTATTTGTGTTTAGTATGAAAGCAGCTTTTACTCAAACGCTTACATTTCACACTTACCTTACACAAAGAATACTTGAATAATAGTAATCCGTTTATTATTAATGAAAGTTTATATTTGAATACATAATTCAAAACTACTTCTATGCTTTCTGGTCGGAGAATGGGCTGCAACTTTAAGAATGACAAAAAGACTTGTGAAAATCGATCAAATTTATAGTATTTTATCGGTTTTTATGCGTGTATCTGCACCACATTTCTATAAGTATATAGGATTGTATCGTTTCCTTTCCGTCAAGTGGTTTATCGCAAGGTGACTTGAACAGTTCTCGCTTAAGTCGTTTCGAACACCATCAAAATCTTTTTCCCACGATACCTCTCGTAATCTAGAACTCTAAAATTTATGCAAAAAATAAAATATTTATATTTAGGAATAAACATTAAATTGTTAACGCCAATTTAAAAATAAAAATCCACTCTGAGGCTGCAATGAGAAAGTTTCAGAATCTAGACTAGTCTTAAACTTGAGTTGTTACAATAACTATATCATAATTAGGTTATAAACCAAAAATGCACAAAAGTCGTGTCCTTATCTAAAGAAAATAATTAATGTAATATCTAAAAGTAAGATTTATTAATAAAATATTTTACCACGGTAATGAAGAAACTACAATTGCTTATGGAGACCATAATTTAAATGTATTGCAACGGTAGCTTGCAATTGAAAATACAAAATGAGAGTGCATATCGGTATTACACACGCAATTAAAAAAACGCTGGCAACTGATTTTGGGTCAATGCTTTCTCATAGAAAACATATAATGAAATAATTAATTCATATTATAAATGGAATGTTATGAAACAATTACTATTATCTTATTTATTAAAAGGTGAAATTGAAGTTAAAATTTGCCAACGTAATTAACATTAAGTTTTACGGGTCTTGTTAAATTATATGATTTATAAGTTGATTTTCAAGTTACTAAATGTTATAATTCGTTCATAAGACTATATTTCTCACTATATTACAAGGCATAACCATGATAGGTTCCTCTAAACGGGGTGTATTAGTTCATCGGAGTCCTGAACAATTTTCTATTTGGAATCAGTATGACAAAACTTCGAAATGCTACGACCGTTTAAGAATATCATTAAATTAAAATTTTGACATTTTGAAAAATAACTTAAACAGCAAAAACATCCAAACAAATCGATAAAATTCCTTTAAATTTTGAAGCAGGTGAATTAAAAATTTCAAAACTTTCAAAAATCACTTAAATAGCGATAAAATCGAAACCAATCTATAAAAGTACTTGAAATTTTAAAGCAGGCTCATAAAAATTAAATGAAAGTTGGGTGTGAAATTTGAAGCGATCCACGACGTCGTTTAAAAGTAATTACGGGGGAAGTACGTACATCCGGACATTTTTTAACAACTACTTTTTTGGGCTCTCCTAAATATGTTTGTACGTCAAAATATGAAAAACGAAAAATGTGGTCGTTCCAAAGCGTTCTCTATGAGAACGCAATATAAAAATAAAAAATTTTAATGATTAAAAATTTAAATTACTTTTAATTAAAAGCTCAATTTCGCATACTGAAACTGGTATTAAAACTTTTTAATACGGCAAAAATTAGAAAAGATTCTGGGTTAAAATCCGATTCCCGTCACTCTAAAAGCATTTCAACCAATCCCCCCTAAAACCTTCCCTCCCTAAAAAAATGAGATCGCCGCGGCGCGTGAAGTCTGCGAGAAAAAGTGCTTCCTAACGATAATATCAGCAGTTGAGCCAGTTGAAAATGAAGCAAAAGGTAAACGAAGTAAAAGTAGGCGGCGAAAAGCCGCGCTCGTGTACGGAGGTCGAAATCGCTTTTAATGCTCAGATAGAATCGAGCCGCGGGAAAATGAAAAAGAAATAGAAAGATAAAAAAAATTTCGAAAACCGAGACCTTAGAAAAATCGAGAAAAGTATTCGGGGAAGAAAAGTTCTCTCGTCGAGAGAGAAAGAAATCCGGATGCATTTACCTACGCAAGACGAAGACGGCCCGATGCGGATACCGAAGCGCGACAGACAGAGAGAGAGAGAGAGAGAGAGAGAGAGAGAGAGAGAGAGAGAGAGAGAGAGAGAGAGAGAGAGAGAGAG
>JAWWEM010000027.1:3216346-3260990 GCA_035582935.1 Ormyrus thymus
TTTAAAACGCAACCTAAATAACGTAAGTATTATATTTTTTTTATAAATTCTGCATGCAAATAAACAAACGGCCCGTATATACAAACAGAAGTTGCAAAATAAAACCCGCTGTATAATTCAAGTCCTCCGAGGAAAACAAAATTACATCCTGACTTACCTTATTTACAGAGGTTTTCCACTAGCGTGGAATGCGACTTTCGCGTATTCTTCTAAATATTGTATGCTTCCATTATCATAAAGGAATTCAAGCTTCGGCATTTTGCACGCTTAATGCTTTAGCTGACATTTGTCAGTGATGAATAAATGTTCGTTTCGGAAATACGAAAATGAAAAAGTGTCTTAAGGTTTCCTATAGTTTTTGCTTAACGAAAACATCACTATTTTTCCAAACATTTGTGCTTTGCAGATGACTAACAATCTATCATTTGAAACATGCTCTCGCGTCGCGTCAGAAAATTAACGGAGGTCACGCTTCTTAATGCGAGTTGCGGAACGAATAAGGGACGATATTTTCACCACGGGAGAAAGAAGAACGCCGGACGGGACAAGCAGACCAAAACGCCACGGGGCTGCGCTTCTGGCGCAGCTACGGTCGCCGGGTCATGTCGGATTTATCACTTGCCGGTGCTTCTTGCTTCTCTCCCTGGCCGTCTTCTTCTTCCGAGCAGCGCCACCCGCGGAACGCTTCGAACGCTTTTCATTTTACGTTGTATCATTTTTTATACGCCTCGTGCCGAGTCGTATATTACAAAGGAGTGGTATTTTATGAGCTGTACTTTGGATTTTCTGCTCTTGCTGCGTTAATGTTCTTGTGTGATTTTGCGAAATTATGTCGAGAAACGAATAAATTATTATGAAGAGGTAAATAATATTTTTGCGTTTGAGTTTGAAATGGTTGTCTCCTGGTGTCGGAAGATTAATTATTTTTACCTTGCGATGAATTATCTTATTTTATAGAATTTTTTTCATTATGGATTGTAAAACTATAATTAAATAGAAAATGTGAATGTTGAGAACACACAATATAAAATAAAACTCGCCTCCGCGGCACTACCGTGCAACTGGATCTCAAATGAAATATGCACTAGAATAAAATCTTCGGTACATAAAAATTTAAAAAAAAAAATCGTCTATTCTTTTTTACTTATTAATTGTCTAATTATAAGAAGGCATTCTAAAAGTTATTTCCTTTTAATTATAAGTTCAGGAATTTATATATAACAGTTATTTTTAAGATTTTATTGATACTTTTGCTTCTTGAAGAATTCAGAATAAAAGAATTTCCTTATTGAATCCCTACAAAAAAGAACTTTTTTAGCATTCCCGCTGAATGTAACAACGGTAAAAAGATCGTGTAATTATCCCGTGCGATCGAGCGCTATAATATTATAAAAAATTCTTTCTTTACGATTCCATTCAATGTGCTCACTTCTAATTCTAGGATGCGAACCTTATACAGTTCGGAATGGCTGTAGAATCTTTTGAATAAAATGCATTAAAATACAAAGTAACACAAAGCAGGTCACGAAATTTGCCGAAGTGTCGGTTCAGCTACAATTATTTCGTCTATTTTCTTTTCGTTACTCTATTGATAAAAAGAAATTAATTGTAAACGATCAACTTTAAATCGCTGAATTACCTTTCTGCCAGAAGTCGATAAAATAGGGTCGACCTGTACAATCCAGATTTTGCCACCGACGCATCCTCAAGTATGAGACGGATATATCACGAGAGCGGGGAGTTTTAAAAAATTCAAAAGTTCTGTACTCTCTTACCGCCCGGAGGCCCGATCCGTTATTAATGTCAGGCGAGCGACAGTAGTTGCGCGGCACACCCTAACTTTCGGCGCAACTTGCGGGATTCCCGATAATTTTTCTCGTGTTTTCCTTTTATTTTTTACATCGATGCAGATTTATATGCCCGCGAAAAGTAGGCGACGCTCCGGGAAAGTTTTTTCGCTCAGCAGGAAATTTGCATGATGCGTGATTCAACTGACATATTTGCGGATTTTTCACGACCCAAATAGCTGCCGCCGCTGCTGCTGCAGTTGAGCCTCCGTTTGGAGAGATAAATGAAGGCAGTTTTATTTTGAAAGAAACATTTTGCGAATAAGCTTATGATTATTAGCAGGATTTAGGTGAGGACTCGTTACTTTGATTTTTGAAGTAAACGAATCAAGTATAATCAGACCACCTCCGAAGTTACTATACGCTTTTACGAGAGTTCTTTTTTTTGGAATGAAAGAGTTGTTTGACAATTCCCAGCAGTTTTCCAGTGTCATTTAAGACCAGGTCACTGGTAAATATTAATTAAAACTGAAAAACATTAGTTTGGAAAAGTTTTTCAACAGCTCGTCCAAATATTATTTTCCACGTCGGCGAGCGGAGAGAATGCTCTCGAAGTGGTTAAAAATCACGAAAACGAAAGTTATTCCGATCCTTCAATATATTTCAATTAAAGAAGCAATTTTAAAGTATAAAACTTCCCCCAATCAATAGCACTTTTCCGCTTATCACTTAGCGATGAAAAATAGCGTTTCGGGCTCCAGCGACAACCATCGATTAATAATATCGACCGAAGAAAAAGAACTGACCCATTCGCTCTCTTGCTCCCGGGGAAAGCGTTAAACGCGAAATTTCCGAACATCCGTCACACTCGTGTTCGGCGGAAAAGTTCGACTAGCCGGCAAACTCTCGGAGCGCGCAGCGAGAGGCGCCACTCAAATCCCGATAAATTACTGCGACACGGCGACGAGCTTCGGGCAGCACTTTAAATCAGAGTAAAATTTTTACCAGCCAGTCAGCTGATTGAAATGAAATTTTCAAAGTCGCCTCGTATGCATATGCACAGACACACAGGCGCGCGCGCGCGCACGCACGTGTGCCTCGAACTTATGTGTAATCAGTCCTTCGAGACGTGCGCGTACATACGAAGAAGCCCGAGGAGAAGGAGGAGAAGGAGGAGGGCAGAAGAAAGTTGGCGCGGCCCGCGGGAAAGAAAACTTGGCGACACTTTTCCGTACCGCGGAAAGTATACACGGGGGGCAAACTTTGATGAAAGCAAGCTCTGAAATTCCGGCCGTAGTCGCCACTTCGCCGCGACGCCCAAGAATATTCGAGCGTTCGGTAGCTGTCGGGTAAATGTGTATACTCATGAATGCGAGAATAATGTGAGCTCGCCCACCCTCGTATCTATTCGCGTTTACGCTCATATATTTATAACCACCGACTGAATATCTGTCCGCGATATATTCAAGTTTCGCGGGACTTTGTTTATCTCGCGGCCGCTTTTTACGCCGTTCATAGCACATATCCGCGCGCGTCTGTTCCGGTAATTGTCGAGACGTTTCCTCGCCGGAGCGAGGCGTTTCCTTCGCTATTTCTCGGTGGCCCTTTCGCGGAGTTACGTGTGTGCGAGTGTGTGTGTGCATGTGTGCGTGTGTGTGTGTCAGTTCCGGCGCAGTTTAGTTGTCATTGTCGCGCTCCATTGTCCGGGCAAACGGAGCTTCCAGGCCTTTCTGCGCCGCCCTCCCTCTTTTCCTCCTCGTGTTGCGGCTTGTTTTCGCCTCCAGCTAGAGGCCAAGCGATGGATGTAGAGCTTTCTCCGCGCGATGTTTTCTTCCTACCGCTCTCTCGCAGGCGGAAACTAGGACTGCGGGCTGCAACTACTTCTACGGCTTTTTTCCGCGTGGAACTTTTTTTCAGGGCGGCCCCTTTTCGAATTTTTGCTTTTTAGTGCACGGCGTGCTTTAAAGTTTTGGTTCTTCGTTCTATAGCGAGGAAAGTTATGTTCTTTTGAGAGATTAATTTTAATTTTAATGGCTAAATGATTACCCGTTCGGAAGTTTTGATTGATAATGACCATCTTTTTTGTTTGGTGCGTTTTACTTGATTAGTTGCGCGGAACCGATAATTTTTTAATGAAGCGGTAAAAAGAATGAGTTTTGTAAAAATTTATGGGTGCGCTCTTAAATAGTAAATACTGAATGCTGCACTTTTTACGGCAAAAGAACTGAGAATTTGAAAATTTTTGAGGTAGCCCATAAAATACTTTTTGCTTCTGGACTAGTTGTGCATTTTGGCAGAATTCCCAACCTCGTTACTCTTAAATGCTGAAATGCATATTCCGTAGATCTTTAGCAAAACCATAAGTTGAAATTAGTTTAAATAAATACTGACAAAATCTACATAATTCGCACCTGTTAAAGCCGTACATAAAGTACTTGATGAATAAAATTTAAATTTAACCAAATTTTGATAATCGTTCCTTTTTTAAGAATCTTACTTTTTACTTAAATTTATTTTAATTAATAAAAACTCAGATTAGTTTCTATTTCAGAAATTTATTTACATTTTAAATCAATAATTGTGCCACATTTCTTTTTTTAAAACTGAAAAAATTGGAACACAATCCGTTTAAGTGCTTGTAATATCGCCCGTAATAAAGTACCGCAAAAAATGCTTAATTAAAATGTGACAGTTTTACAAATTGCACAGTTTATTGCACTTTTGAAATCGCATCTAAATTGGGTCATTTTCCTTTGCGGCAGCTTGCAATTAAATTTTTACAAGGTCCTACTTTTTTTTATTTATGTTCTTAAATAATCTATTTTTTCTATAAATAATAATAAGAATTATATTAAAAATCTAAAATTTTGCAATACATGACTGTTTACCGTCAACAATACTTATACTGAAAAAGTGAAATAAAATCATCTAAAGCATACAAAGCAATTTATGTTTAAAAAATTAATTTTTAAATTCTATTCTATTCTATTTTGCCAATTATTCATCAAAAAGTTATTCCCACAGTCCGGCAAAATTATTCCAAAAATTGTCATTCAAAAGAAGAGCCTTTCGAAATTCAATAACCATCAGATTAAAATTCCAAGAGCCGACTCTTTCCCCAGAAAATAATTTTCAATTCATTTCGCCCATTCGAAAATTTACTCTAACGGCATACTTTGGGATAATGCTCAACAAGATCATACTTGCGCATGCATGGGCGAACCGAGCTCGCGCATTAAAACGTTTTTGCCCGGTGCGCATGCGTGCGCAGCTGCGGATTCCGACGGCTATAAGGGCGACGATTCCCAGTCAGAAAAAGCGCTGGCCTACAGGCGAATAAGTACTGGCTGAGCGACTTTACGATCGTTGTTTGTTTTTATAGAAGCCTGCACAGACCGATACGTTTATCTCGGAGGCATTTCTGCAAACTGCCTTTCTACCCGGCCTTGGTAAAAGGGTCAGGGAAAAAGCCGTTTTCGATACGGCTTAATTTTGGATAATTGTGTTTTTTTTTTTAAAATTCGATTTGGAAATGTAGGAAATCTAGTGTGTAATGAATTTTAAGAAGTTTAAAGGACTAGAATTTATTTCCTGATTTTATGCACTCGTTTCTTTTATTGACGCGGACAAAAGAAAGTGAGTAGCATAAAGGTCTATTCTAGGTAATTAAAGAATTCCTATTGTTTCGATTATAAATCTCAAAGAATTATTTATATTCTGAGCTATTGATTGACGGTAGCCTTTGAATGGGTGAGGATTTTGAGTGTACTAAAACGCTTGAAATTATGACGCTCATGATTCTGATGCTATTACTGTGCTTCGTTAGCTCAAGTTGATTATAAACGTATGCTCGGAATAATTTTATTTCTTATAATCAACTTTACCAAGCGATGATGCAAACATTTTTGGCGACTTTGTAATTTATGAAATTTGTTTGCTTTTCCAAGAAAAGCGCTGAAAATTTGAATAATTTAATTGCGCAAAATTACTATATAAAAGTAATTACTAAATTTATATTAGCATTTTTTTAAATATCAGAATTAAATTGCCGTTAAATGTACTTTTTGGCTTTATTATAAAATTAAATTCGTTGTTTAAATGAAATGGGGACTTTTATGCATAATAATATTTTGCTTAAAAATATTAAATAACGATGAGAACAAATTTTAGAATTTATAAATAATGTATGTAAAATTTGATTCCTTAAAAGTAGGACGCTTGAAGCACTCGATTCCATCGCCAATTCAAACTCTAGTTCATGTTTTATAAGTTCAATCTATAGCTAAATCTATTGCATTCAAAATGATGCCTTTCCAAACAAAAATTACAAAAATCTAACCACATAAGATATCAATAAACAATACACCATACAATTTCCAAGCCAAAGCCATCTAAAGAATATTCAGGCTCCAAAGCTTCAACCGGCCGGTTTAATTATTTTAAACGGGAATTACAAGGCAAAAAGGAAAAAATATCCGCATGATGGCGGATAATCTTAAAAGAAGCACTGCTCCTTGGGTTCAGTCGGAGCAAGCAAGCCGTTAGCCATAAGTGGCGCAGGGGAGGATTACGACACGACCCAATGCCTGTGGCTACATGAATGACCGAGCTCCTCCCGTCCCTTCGTATATAAAAGTAAATAGAAGGAAGGCAAAGGCACAGGCGCCTGCCCTCTCCGGCCGGTCGCATGAATTTTTCCATTTAAGATTATGCACTTTTTTCCAGCCTCTCCCTGCTCTCCGCCTGTAAATATATATCTCTATAGATATATACATATTTATATGAAGTTTTGGGGCAACGCGATTTCGTGTGTAAACGAAGCTGCGCACGCAATGCTGGAAATGGTTGGGGGTATTGCTTAGATAAGCTGACATCTGGTCGGCAAAAAAAGAGAATTTTCGAGCTAGATAATGCTAATTTTTTAATTGAATCTAGAAATTCTGTTAGCAGTGGAAAAATTTACAACAAAAATTTATAAAAGAATGCAAAATAATATTTTTAATTTTTAGGGAAAACTTTTTTTACAAGTTGTCTGTAAAAAAAATATGCTTACGCTGTAATGACGTGCTTTTATATACCGAAATCCATTGTTGAACACTCGATACTGCAAGGGAGGAGTCAGGAAAACGTGCAGCAAAAGAATTTTGCTGAGAAAGGAAGATATTACATTTCGTAAGATCGAAGACGTTGCTGAAGAAAGGAATATATAAAAATAAGGGTGATTTAAATTTGTAAGTTGGGACGTTGAAAGAGGAATTTAAAATGATTATTTTTAAATATTAAAAATTATAATATATATCACATTTCGTTAATGTTTAAACCATATTTTAGATTGAAATATTTGCCTGACCGAATTCTGTCGTAACTACTTATTCTGGCTTGATTTACTTTTTAAGAAAATTTAGTAGAAATAGTACAATATAAAACGACTGCAGAAGTAAAATTAGAAGCTGTTGAATAAGTTAAATGCCAACACATTTAAAAACTCATAAGTACCAAAAAAGTTAGTGCGTTTGCAGAAAAGGAATGAAGTGAGAATGTAATGTAAGATTTCTAAACGTAGTCTTTTCTTTCTTTTTTACGGCACCTTGTACATCAACAAAAAAAATTCGGACGAACAGGTTACTTTAAGCTGAGATAGTAGATAATTGATGCGGTGTGCTTAAGGATTTGCATTTTAAAAGTATGCGGAAAAAGAGGTTTATTTATGTTGATATTATGCACACTTTTTTAATCGAGGTTTGTATATTTTTATCGATTCACTCGAAGGCAAAGGATTACGATCATTTTACGGCTTATAATGGATTTCGATTTGCATTTATTAGCTCCCTTATACATAATAAAAATTCAAAACTATGTTACGATTCAGTCAGGCAATACTTGGTTATCAACAAGATGGAGAAATAAATTTTATTAAAGTAATGGCTAATTGATTGATTTACTTAATAAAAACGTTATTTTTTGTCTATTTAAACATCGTTTGTAATAGTACAAATTGTAAATGTTTCAATAACTAATTATTGATATAAAACCGCGTCGGTCAGCTGCCCAGGACAGCCGATGCTCGACGCGTTTATTTAGATTTTTATTTACCTCTAGCTAGCGAAAAGCTAAAGGGAAGAACACGCTGCCTCGACAGCCTGTTCTTTTAGAATGATGTAGCGTATGGGACTCGAAGGAAGAAGGCCAAGGAAGGCCTTAGCGACCCTCTAAAAACCAAGCCAGCATCTACAAGGGAGCCTAGCAATAACATGGAACAAACGTAATTTGCCTTTTTGAACTCGTTGACGTAACTGTCTCGTTGATGTAATTGTAAGCTGCTTGCTGTATAAAAGCTGTTGTCACTTACCTGCAAAATATAATATTATAATTAACCCATAAATACTGCCCTCCTAAGAAAGAACGTGCTCTCTAAAGGACGTCTTCCTATCAGAAAGAACGTCCTTTCTTAAGAGAACAAAATAGTAAATAGATATTGAAATTGCCTTACCTTTTTGCTGGCTGGAAACTCTCCATTGATGATACGATATGCACTGTTGGCTCAGCATGCCACCCAGATGCGTTGCATCTGCACCAGGAAGATACCTAGGATGGAGCAGATGGCATTAGAAGAGATCAAGGAAGGTGAGAGTAGCGAAGCACTGGCTTTTAGCTACTCTTACGGTGTTAATTGCTAGTTTAAAACTATTGTTAGTAAAAAGACAACACGATATAGAAGCTTACAGGAGGTTATTTACCTGTGTTATACAGCTGCTCTTGTCATCCTCGATCACCAGCATCAAGATCTCTTTCGCTGCAATTCAGGATGATTTCCAGAGGTAAAGACTACATCTCCAAGCACAGGCAGCTGCAACACAGAAAACACAATCAACAAGTGTTAGAGGCGATTTAACCTCCGAGTCAACGCAGAATGTTACTGGTTGCGAGGCGCGCTGTTGAAGAAGAGCATCTTCGACGAATAGCAGCAACCACATTTAACAGTGCTGATGGCAGGAAGAAGCACCTTAAACTACACGGGTGACAGTTGAGGCATCAAACTCGCAACTTTACCGGCTCGGCAAGATTGGAACGCCGGCCGGCCAGCCAACGTACAATGCGCAAGCGCGGCGCACGAGAGAAGACTTCCTTTGTTCCGCGGGCAGCACTCGTGCTATATTGTACGTGTGCCAGGAAGACGCTACGCCGAAGGACCGATTTTCCAGAAGCAGAGGTAACTAGGACTCACCAACTTAGGAAGCAGTAAGACTTTCGTATCTTTAGACTAGATTCTCTGAAAAGCGAGCAACGGTCGCGTTCGCGTCGTTCCGAGTGCCTCTTCCAGGAACTCGAATCCCGCTCTTCGACCGCGTCGGGTAGGTACACACAAGATTGCGATATACGTTTAATAATAAAATATAACTATTTTTTTAACATGTTATTCAATCTACTTTTTTCTTAATAAAGAAGTTTATTTTATGAACTACATTTAGAATCAATTTTTTCGTGCACTAATACTAGCTATTTTAATAAATTTTATATTTATTTAAATCCAATTATCTTTTATCTAACAAGATTTTGTCGAGCAAATTATTAGCTTTAAGACTACTTAAATATAGAGGGTAAATAAAATACCTGTTTTAAAAATGCCAAAACTCTTATACATCAAAATTGAATTTTGAATAAAATACTTTTTTTTTCAATCCTACTCACAAAGAAATCCCCTTCGAAACTTTCCAATTCCGCAACAAGTTTGAAAACATCTACTCAAACTCAGGCTCCGCAAAATAAGATCCTATTTTACTGTCCCTAATTTGCATGCTAACCACAACAACAATACAAGAGCTAACGACCGATCGACGTTAAGAGGAATTTCTAACGAATGTGCAAGCTCGCCTTCAAACTTGCAGACGCTAACGAGGCACAAAAGCTCCAGAATATATACATATATATGTAAGCTTTTGTCCTATAAGCATCAGAGCCGCGGTCAAAGAAACGTGGTCAGCGCGTATCTCCCCCTCCCATCCCCGTCATACACGACTCCCCGACAAGCCCATCCGCGAGCCCGAGCAGTAAGTCGCATTTCCGGGAGAATCGTCCGCTGCCCAATAAGTCTAATAAACTATTTGCATTCGCGTTACCGCAAGTCAGGTGCGTCCGAGCGTTCGAAACTGCGCTTGTTAAGGCAGCCCGTCCGTTATCGAGAACGGTTGTTATAACTTCCTACCTCGCTATAATCCCTCTCGCGGATGTGACCGAAGACAAGCAACGAACTGACGCCGGTGATATCCGTGTTCGCGGGTTAGTGGCCGGTTTACGGCTCGTGCGATTTCTCCTCCTCTCGGGTCCCGTGCACGCGGACTCGTATAAGACTTCGCCCGCTGCCTTGGAGACCGATACTTTTCAGCGGCGCATATTCATGCGCGTACGTGGAAATGTCTGCACCGGCGACTTTCGGAATGCGTATGAGCGGACAGTCGCCCTTCCGAGCGAGCATTCCTCGAACTCTCCCTAACTCATTGCAAATGGAAATGGAATGCATCGACTTAGGAGGTACATTGTGTCGGGCGGGGCTCGGGATGGGGGTACGGGTGTGTTCGAGTTTTTGCAGCTGAAAGTGTGCGTGTGTGTGTGTGTGGCCCTTCGCGCGCGGCGGTTCCCGCAAAAAGCCGGGACCCGAAGTTGGGAGGGAATTTACAGCGGTTATTCCTGTGGAAACGAGCGTTTTAGTTAAGTATTTGTATGACTGTAATTTTGTTCGGTTCGAGCGAAAATAAAGCCAAGAGCGATGATAACAGAATTATTGCTGATGGAATTTTAAGTGTGATACTCATTGTACGCAAATCGTACACGTATATAATAACGACGCCTAGTTTTTTTTTTTGTTTTAAAAGCAGTAAAAAAGTTATAAAAATCTATATTTTCTTTACTTCTCTCCCATTATTCCTATAATTAACTTTGTTAATTGTATATCTTTGTTATCTTTAATACGGTATATTTTATAGTTTAAATGATTACGGTTAATTGGAACAAGTCATTAATTTCTTTTTTAGGGGAAAACCATTTACTTGTAATGAAATGGAAGAATTATTTGATACTCTTTAATCTAATTTTTAATTGTAACCATACTCCAAAAAATGTAAATAAAGAAATAAATTATTGTTAAGCCATTTCATTTGTCTAAATAATGTATTCAGTATTTAATTTACGCAAACGAAATGAGAACCTTTGCCTCACCGGAAAATTGAAAATGTTAATTTATTTTTGGCATTACGTAGCCGATAACCAACCCAACGAATCAATCCAAAATTTCGAGGAGAAAAAATGAACGGCCAACCTGTCCCGTCAAGCCGCCCGCTCGCCTCCCTGGCCACCATTGTGTGCGCACTACTTGGGCATGCCTTCGTACGCGAGAAGCCAGTAGAGCCAAACAGTCAGCTTGCGGCGTTCAAAAGCGCGCATGTTTACGAGTCAGTGGCGCTCGCGTCGGCTGCGACTGGCAAGGCGGAGGCGCCCCGGCATCGAAACGGCACGCGGCCGAGGAATTGCTTTCTCCCATCCTGACAGTTACCTGCGGGAGGGATAGCCGCCGGTCACGGCTCGATGAAAAGCTCGCTAATGCGTTACACGTTTAATTATTATCAAACGGGATGCGGAGTTTGTCGAGCGGAAGGGGCTGCGTTGCCGTCTGCCTTCCGGCCGCTTTTGCGGGATTCGTTTGCGAAACAGCGGTTCTCGGAGTTTGCCCGTCGCGGATTCAGGCTGATAATTACATTTGTTGAAATTGGAGATTTTTAATAATTTTAGTAGAGGCGCCATAGCGAGGAGTTTGTTCGCTGCTGGAATTATGGCGCCGCTTGTTATTTTGATTATAGGAATGCTTTTTTTGAAGGCTGGATGTACTTGAAATAATGAACGCAGTTTTTAATCTTTTGTTTAACGATGTTAATCAGCTTTGTTAGTGTAAAATAAATAAAAATTCAAAATACACTTGAAATATTTGTTTAATGATTGGTTTCTCTCTTTCAGGTAAGCTGAGATTATACCTTACACTGCTGCATGTTTCTACGAAGCGTAAGTTTTAATTTCATATTAAATTATATTGATTCACATGAAAGGCTGTATACATTTATGGTGCAACAGTTAAGTAGAAATTTTAGCTCATAACTTTGGCAGTGATATTATGTATTTCTACAATTATGTATTATTATATCAAACTTACTTTCAAATTTTTATTTATACTATCAAAGTATTACACATTAATTGCACTGAATGAGTAACATTTCAATAGCAATGAATTTGAAAAGCTATTTCGTGTTATTAATATTTCCACACTATTAATCGTTATTAATTTAAAGTATTGCACGCAAAAGCAAAATATTCCATTTTACATAAAAAAAAATGTACAAGAGCTCTACAGCACATTCGTGTTAAAAAAACAAACCCTGTAAAACATGGCAGAGATTACTTTACACCTTCATGCAGCGCGCGGCACGCGAAGTACATCCTTACAAAAAACCCGGATGACAAATGAATCGAATATCGCTGATTGCAAAAGCGCAAATGCAGCGCCTCGACACTCCCCAATTTCGCGGTGCGAAATACATAATAAAAATAGCGGAGCAGCGCGCCGCGGGAGCCGAAAACAAACAAAAAAAAAAACGCGGGGCGGACGGAAGAAAATCAGCGCGCAGCGACAACATAAATAACGGCGGCCGCCTTTGTGCGGCCGATTCAATATACAAACAAAAACAGGGTGTGCACGGGGCTATCCGCCGATCGGCGTCCAATATCCCGGGCGCGCATGCAGCACACCTCTCTCCTTCCCTGGGCGAAAGACGAATTATAACCGGGGTCGAGCGATAGCGCGCCGAGGGCCCATATTTTTGCCGGTCAGCGCCCGTACGATTAAGCCGCTCTCTCTCTCTCTCTCTCTACGGCTGCGTTTGCGAGCAGGTGGAACAATGCAGTCTTCCTCCGGGGCAATATCCATCCCTCTTTTTCTTCTGTCTCGTGCGGCGCGCTTTTTACTGCGTAAATTTTTTAAGGGTACAGGCGCGGTGCTTAACATTTTTTATGACTGCTTTTTAGCGATGCCTTTTTTAGCTTCTTATTATATATCGGTTTTACTCGCGTTTCTCCTTGCGAGCTCATGTGCATTTTAGTATCGGTTTTATTATATTTTTTTTATTTCGCCCATCTTCCGTGTTCTTGTATTTTATTTCTTGCGTCTTGGTTGCAGTTTACGTTGCGATTGGTAATATTTATGGCGGGCATTTTAATTAAAAGTTTAGTGATCGGGATTCAAGTTTCATAAAGCGCACTGAAATACAATGGAAGCACTACTGGTCTATAAAAAAAAAACTATTCATCTGTAGATGTATTAAAACAACTACTAGTCACGAAACTTTATAAAATGTAACATCAAAAAATCATTCTAAAAGCGTTTCCACACTAATTCAACATTTCAATAAAACTTTAATTTTCCGAAAAGTTTCCAACATTTCACGACAGTAAATCCAGCTTCCCAACTGACTCCCAGCCTGCATCAAAAAGCGCAGCCTCCCAAAGCCAAAAAAGCATCTTCCAAAATACAAATCCTCCCCCCTCTCTCTCTCTTTATTCCACACAATCCATTACTCTCCGGCTTTGTTTGTTTATCTCCGACCTCTCTTTATCTGGCAGCGGCCGTTCCGGCGCGTGCCCGGTCACCGCACGCGCGTGTCGCCCGGAACACACCTAAGTTATCTGGCCGTTAGCGCGCGCGGCGGGACTTTTGGCAAGGGGCCAAGCCGACCCCCCCCCCCCCCGCGAATCATAACAGTTCGATACTTAAACCCGATGCTTTATGCGGGCGGGCCTGTGGATTTGCGGCCGGAGCGCGGGCCAACGTATCAGCGAGCGCGCGCGGGAAAAATTATCCCGCGGCCGCCTGGAATACGACTGCCGAGCTGCTGCTTTCGATGCAGCTTTTAAGCTCCTTTCGCCCGCCGGTGCTGTATCGACGATCTTTGCAACGGGACCGGAGTTTTTTACATTTATGGAGTGCTCGAGTGGCGTATGCACGCGAGTCTATTGGGTGAAATAAATGATTGCAATTTTATATTCTAACTAGTTACAAACCGGTACAAGAGTACAATTTTTAAAGTTTTAAGGCAAAAACCTAATTAAGGTCATTGTTAAATTTAGCATTTGCTCGTTAAAATTATTAGAGTGATGTGTTTTAATACTATATTTATCAACATTAATAACTAATTATTATTAATTAATGACATATTGGGTATATTCAGACGAGGCAGTTCACCTCGATCAAACATCCCTGCAGGTAAGTTCGTTCGATTTTCCAATTATTATTAATTAAACCTTACATGTCTTATCGATTACCGTTATTTTGTTAATTGAACTATCGCTTCGTATCAGTAAAATAAACTTAATTAATCAAAAGGAACAAATCAATTTAATCAATAAAACTGAATATAAATTTAAATAATATTCTAATACAATTAAATTACGCTACAATTAAATTACGCCAACACCTTCTATTGACTCCCTTATTGACTATCTAGCATCAGATTCAGTATACACGTGATCGATGGTTAAGTTTGGCCAGGGTAATTCGAAATCCAGCGCAGTCGCCGAGGCTCGACAGACAGGAAATTGGCCTCGAAAATGGCAAGGAGTCAATTTTCCGGAAAAGTGCGGTGGACAGGACGAAAACGCCGGCGGAGGACGGCGAGTCACCTGCGCGGAAAACAGCCGGCTTCGACGAGAGCGGGGGACGGCAGTCTGGATCCTACGAATTTTTCCTTCTTTTCTCAAGGCTCTGCTTCGACCCGGGATTGTTTTTTTGCAGTGTTTAGACTTGGTTTCCGGACTATTAAGTCGGGGTCAATATTTTCTTATTTTTTATTTTCTTGGAAATGAATGTAATTAAAAGGCAATAGGTTAAGAATGCTAAAATTAGATACGATAATTTTGTTTTGATAATTTTATCAATAAAAGAAAATTTATTCTGTTTTCTTTGAAAAACGAATAGGAAAAATATATGTTATATTAAAAAGTTAAAACAAGTTTCAAACAACTGTTTTTGATTCAATAATAAAATCAATATACTTGCTTTAAAAATCCATAATATTAATGTAGTATAACAAAGTGGCAAAACTCGTAGCCGATGGTGCAAAAAATCACTCAGTCACGCAAACAAAATCTCATGTAAAGCTATTAGAAAGGTGAAAAACGAAAAGCAAAAAACTTTTGAGAATTTCATAACTTAGTCCCTAATTCTATTCGTGCATCGCCTCAAAAAACGTCGCGGAAGGAGGCTCCAAACATCGCACTACTTTTCGCCCTCCTTTCCCAAACAGAAGCGCGAGATCTCGGAACAAACTTTCGCCGAGTTCAAAAATCCCCGGCAGCTTCACCGTCGTACGAGGCGCTTGTCTAATCCCGCCGCTAACAATGAAAGTTTCGGCTCCACGAGCTCACTAGTGCCTCGGACTTTTTTTTCAGCCCTCCTTTTTTTCTTCCCTCCTCCCCCTTCCCCTCCCCCCCCACTGACACGGCATCGAGCAATAGCGATTTTCGAGAAACGAGGCCGTAGTCGGCTCATGGTGTACGCTCGAGATGCTGAGGAGGATAAGGAACTGAATGGGGGAGGAGGATGATGGAGATTAGAGTAAACAATGGGAGGCAGCGTCAAGTCGAGGATTTAATGTGTGCATGACGCGCATTGACTGGGGGTTGAGATGTTCGGAAAAAATTCAAACGGGAAATGGTGGGTTGTGGTTGTTAGGCGATTTATTGATTAAAATAGGTTCTTGGGCAAATTTGAATTGACGATTATAAATAAATTTTTCTTCAATATTATTCATTATCTTACAGATTCTTTTTCTGCAATATTTTAGATTTTAAAGTAAAATTTTTCAGTCAGAAAGGATAAACGTTGAGGTTACAAAAATCATTAACTTTTTTCCCCACGCTTTGCGTGCCTTTGTAAAACATCTTTATTTGATTCATCTTGACAATGCAAAAGAAGTACTGACCCTAATACCAGTTTTTGTATACTCATGAATACGTCATTTTTGTACATTTTTACCCTTGAATATTTTACGTACATACGTTCCATTTTTAGCGATAGCATAATATCGTTACTTGGATCACATAGAAAAAGAAGCAACAAGTACTGATATACTTACATAATACTAAAACTTTCCTTAAAATTCTTTTATGCTACAGTAGTACAATAAAACCCTGAGAAATCCCGAAATAAATATCTTCCATTAATTTCAGCATCAAAAAAGCAAAAAGTCCGTGGGCTCCGCGATTTATCATCGAAAATTTCAAGAATGTCCATTTTTCGAGACGACCCGCAGCACGAAAATCGCCCGCTGGAGGCGACCGTTTCCAGATTAGCAACCGCCTCGGATCATCCTTCTCCAGCGTGAAAAATGCCTCTCTCCGTCTTCGATACAGCTCGGCCGACACTTTGATCGCCCGGGGTGAAACAACCCTCGGCCGCCGCGCGTAGGCGAAAAAGTCGATTTCTCGCGCGCGTTTGGCTCCTCCCGCGCTTTTCTATACCGTTACTGTTACAGTTACTGCCGGCCGGCTGCTGGGCGTAAGACGACAGGCCATTTCCGCGGAGCGGGACGTTGAACCGGTAAGTGCGAAGCTGCGCCTCGCGGAAAAATGCTATCGGAAGGCTATGAAAAACTATTTCCCTGCTTAAACTTCGAGCCGGGAGCTATGAATATCCTGGAGGGCCCCATTAAATTAGTGCCGCGTTAAACGGGAAGAGGCGTACTTGGTGAGCTCTGATACCGCGGCGTATTTTGTTCAGGGAAGAGGTTGGGAATTTTTGTTTCTTCAGTTCAAGAATAGTCGGGTACAGATTTATAATTCGGGGATCCTGCATTTCTTTGCTAAAATACACAGAAATGAGCTTCGACCGGGAGTAATAAAGACGGTCGATATTACTTTTATAGTCGATTTATGAGTTTTTGCATGATCTCTTCTAATAAGTCAGCTGTAGGTGATAAAATGTAATTGAGGATGGTAAAGGAACGATACCTATAAAGAAACGTGAATTTCCGTTTGAAAGAAGGACTTCTAAAAGAATATTGTCCCATAAAATTGCGCGGTGTGTTATTCGTTGTGCAGATATAAGAGCAATCAGTGTAAAAACGATTTTGTACTATCACAAAACAGTAGTTCCTCATAAAATCACTAACAATTTGATGAAATTAATCGTCATGAAATGTTTCATAGTCTATAAATATCATTATAGTTATTATACGCAGTTGTGAGATATAGAAAGCAATGTCATTCGTTTTATTATTGCTTAAGTACAAATCATGAAAATGGCGAGCACTTATGAAAAATCTGCGTGAGAATAATTCATGAACTGACTTCAGTAACTTCATTTTCTTCGAACCGAAACAGGTGGCACCGAATAAATATTGTGATAATATGGGGGGACTCGATGGTCTGCGTCGGACTCAATCTAAGTTTTCGTTTGTTTCGAAACGCTCGTCGGCCTCTCGGCTCCTCCCGAAGCAGACTGCTGCTATTTTATTACGATTCTTGAAGCGAGCAGCGAGGAAAGTGTTGTTGTAAGGAAAATGGCTTTCCTTCTTCGCCGCTCCTGATAATCTATTTTACGAACTCGTTATTGTTATTGTAAGCTTTTCTTATTCAATAACTGGCGAAGAAAAATGATTAGATTGAAAGTTTTGACGGCCATTTGCTGATAATTTCTTGGACTTTTTCTTTGGCGATTAATTGTTGTAAGTTAAAGAAAACTTAGTATCATTTAGATTAAATTATAATTATATATTTTAGTTAATTACTCCGCTAAATTTTGTTTTATTTTAATTTATTCGTCAAAAGACATTGCGCCCTTGATTTTGTACTGGAAACTTTTTATTAATTTTTAAATTTAATCACTTCGCAGACAAATACTTTCGAAAATGCTGTTAAAAGTTATTCTCCTAAGTTTTGAAACCTTTTATGCCTTGCAATCCTAAGTTTTTCTCTTCTCTTTTAATGAATGTCAACATAAATAAAATTTTAAGTTAACACAAGATAAATTTTATGACTTGTACTTTTCCTTAATATTATTTTACTGTATATCTTTTTCAACTTGAGTTTAAGAAAAATGTCCTGTAAAAATTTTCTAGTTGAATAATTGTAATCGAAAACGGAAACCAGACAATTAAAATTTCAAGGATTCGAAAGCAAACTTCTCGCAACCATCTCATCAATATCTTAATATGTGATAAATGTTTATTTTCCATTATGCAAATTATTCCGTTGTATAATACATTTAACGATTATGGAAATTCACAAAAGGAAAGTATGGCGGGGAAGGCGAAGAATTGAGAGAAAACAAGCTCTCTTTCAGCGTCCCGTTGAGCTAAGGTCTGATGGCTATCATGAATTTATTAGAAGTCGAAATACAGTCACGAGAGAGAGAGCTGCGACGACGGAATGCGCGGATGGAAAGGGCAGGGAGTAGGGACAAAGAGATATGCAACGGAGAAATGCAGGAAATAAAAATCTTTTTACGGGTAATCCCCGTGAGCTCTTGACGACTGTATTTCATTTCAAATCCCTCGGCAGATAAAATACGTATTTATAGCCGATATATATCGAGTGGCCGCTGTTGCATTGTATTTATGGGAGGAGCATATCCTACTCGTTGTCCTCGTAAATCGATAACAGTTTTGGTCACGTTGCCAGGCTTTTCCGCGGCGGAGCCAATGATGCACTGCAATTTTGCCTGAGGCTTCTCGAAAAATTTCCAGCTTCTTCGATGTGCCTACTCTTTCGAGGGAGCTTTTAATTAAGTAATTCGAGTAAAAAAAAACAGTCGAACGTATAATCATTGAAAACTGGCTGGGCAATTACTGAATGTAGCCAACTGTTATATATGCACAGAGTAAGAAAATATCTCTGAAAGGGAGACTTAATGCAATTCTCTTGCTCAATTATAAAATTTTAAAGGTTCTTTTAAACTCTTTCAAAGAAAATTTAACTGCACAAAGTGAAAGAACTCAGCGCCTTTGCAGGAAAAATAAAAGCAGCGCGTAATAACAAATTTGATTGGAGTACAATGAACTTTTCTGTAAATTGTAGGGTCATTCTGTTGCCGGAAAACGGAGGTCAGTTTTAAGTCTTCTATATAACAATTCACATAATATATCTCTCGGTCAGCTCCTTTTTTTTTCTTTAGCAGAAAGAGGGAGCATCAACATTTTTATTTTTATTGTTTTTTCACCCCGAGAATTTTTTGAATTTCCGAAACGAATAAATAATGAATAGTCGGATGAGAGTAGGAAAGTTGGACTCTTCCCAAATTAAATGAAGAACCATTGAGAGGTTACGACTGGCCGAGAATAAAAAGAAATGAATCGAGGCATGAAACTCGATTAGCAAATCGCGAGAAAAGTTTTCAGCCGCTGCCTAAACTAGTTAACTCCCTGTTGAGAGTAATTATTGAGACGATTAAAATAGCACGGGAAGCGAATTAAAATAAGGAGCTTTCCGGCGGAGAAAAAGTGGTGTAATTCGAGTGGTGCAACTATCGAGAAAATATTACTTATATAGTAGAGCCATCGCCTGATTGGGCACATCGATATCTCAGCAAATTTCCGTTTCAATACCGGGCGGATTTTACATTAACGTCCGATTGCGCTACTCTGGGCGAGATATAAAAGATTGGATTATCAATGAATAATCGGTTGAAAGGTAATAACTTCGAATTTTACCTTGTCCCATTAAAGTTCGTTATCAACCGTATGGCTGACAATTTGATGTTGATTTTCATGCTCAATAAAAGTCAACAAAACCTGTAAAGATTAACTTGAGAAATTAAACTAAAAAAAAAAAAAACGATGGGAAAATGTACAACAAAAACGCAGCATCCACTTTTGCTCCCTCGAAATAAAACGGCCAAAAAACAAAGAAATTCAATTGACGGCCGCAAATTATCCTCTATTAACAGTCTAATTCCCCGAAAATTCCCTCGATAACCAAACGCAGCTACTGCACAGACGCCTCGCTGACACGGGGAGGGGGGGGGATATGCGAAATGGACAGAGCGATTAAGTTCATTTTGCGCTCCAATACGCGAACGCGCGTCGAATGCGCGAATACCAACTAATCGTCCCGCCGTAAAAAGCCAATTAGCGATCGTGTGTGTCCGAGTAAGTTTTTTTCGAGCCGTGCGAATCGCCCTCCTAGCTCTTTATCATTCTCTCTGCGCATTGTCGGTCTGTCTACGAATCAATTGATGCTGTACGCATTGATCGCACTCGCGAGTGCGGCGTTTACTCTAGTTTCGGTAAATATGGGAAATGATTAAAGGGACGTCAAGGCTGAACTGAAAAAGGCTTGACTTTTGAAAGGGATTTTTAGTGGACGGGTGAATTAAACTTTTATTTGGGCGAGCTTGTTGGTTATGTTTTTGGCAAGAGTTTAGATTTTTTACTTTTAGGAGGGAGGCGCTTTTGTTTTGTACGAATTTGCCGTAGGTTTGTTTGTTGGATTTCAAAGTAACTTCAGTAGAACAATGCAAAGCTTTGTAACTTAATGAACGTGCAGAATATAACGCAAGCCGTTATTGTCAGAGAGAATGATTTTTACTAATTTCGTTTGCTGCATATTTTTTTTAATGACGTACGTAACTCATTAGCGTAGAACAAAAAGTGCAAGTAATGATCGTTAAATCATGGCGTGTACATTTTTGAAGTAAGAACCCTACAGCATCAACTTCTATTGCACAACTTGCACGCAATCGAGCTTTTGCTTTTAGTTGAGAAGCTTCGTGGAAACTAGGCGAAGTTTATTTGCGAGCTTTTTCCGACATGCAACCTCAGGCATTTAGCTTGTTTGTAGATATTAGATTTTTATCCTCCTTGTGGCCAACTTGTTTAGAAACTTTATTTTGCAATTTTTATTGCATTGTGTATTATTAATTGAATAATTCGTCGAGTGTCACTTAGAAGAACATTTCCTTAAGACCAGAAGTTTTCCTTAACATCAGAAATTAGAGTACCTATATTTCTGAACGAAATTTTATCAAACCCAAAAATTTCTCAGAAAAATAAACTAAAAGAATTTTCCAGTTCTTCACGCAAAGATACAATAGAAGAATTTAAGGATTTACATTAAAAATTCGTACTCAAACCAAATAAAAAATGTACATTCCATTAGCTCTCTATGCAATTTGAAAAAGCTGCAAAGTCCTGCAGCGGCTACTTATAAAAACTCGCGATTCACTCGTAATCTCATCAGTTTTCGCCCGGCGCTTCACAAACGCGCCGCTAATATCTCCGCCTCGTCCTACGTCGGACAGTTCCGCAGAGGGCCGCCGGACTTGCCTGGCAAAATTCAGGCCGCGTTACACGCAAGCCTCCGCGCTGCACAGTCGTTCGGCCGATCCGCTTAGCCTTCTGAATAATGAAGCGCGCGCGGGGGTGGCGCACTCGGCTTTTGGCGGCTCGCGCGAGCGCTTCAATTCGCTCATTTGCGGCCGCGGCGAACAAAGCGGCAGCGGGCGAACGCCTTGCGGCTAATGCACGCCGCCGCGGCGTGTTCGGAGATCAGAGGATTGGGATTTTTAAGCGGGGCAATTGCGTGTTATTAGCGGGGCTGTGGGTTTAAGCAGCCGAAAGCGTAAAAAGCTTAATTCCGGATTAAAGGGCCTGCGCGTGACTTTTACTTGTTTCAATTAGTAATTACGTACTTTTTAAGAGAGTTTATTTGATTTGAGGATTTGAGAAGCATTTATTTTATTATTACTCATGTATTTTTTATTTAGTTATTTATGTTTTTTTTTTGACGCAAACGAATTTTTTCTATATGTTGTACATGGACATAATGTTATTGTATTTTGTTACAACATTTCGCGTACAATGTTGGAACCATCTAATTCGAAGTGACATTATCATCAAATTTTAGTATAATGCAAACAATAGACATTATCAGTTCATATAAGTTCAAAATTAATTTTATCCTGAAATTTATCTGTTACATTGTCTATTGTAATCAATTTTGCCGTTTAATTTAAGCAGTACTATAAATAATAACATATTATAAAGAGATCGAGCACAATGATAAGGGCTAATAAAACTATTGAAATAATACGTATAACCGCTGCAACAATATCCGCAAAACTGCAACAGCGCTATTGCGCCCCCAACAATAAGAAAAGCTATCGTAAAGTCGAGGCGCATCCAGAAAGCGTAAAGAAAGAGCGACTCGAGACAATAATTTGTTGCAAAGACGAATTTCCTCGGCGTCAGCAGTCGGCGGCAGGAAGCACTCCGGCTTGTCTCTCGCACAAAATATTACACGTGATTTAAGTTTCAAGTGTATCCCAAGTTCAAAATGAGTACAGTGCCTCGTAAGATTTCCCACGGGCGGAATACTTCATCCCCGTTAGAAAGACTAGCGGCACTCTCTCCTCTCGCTGTCCACTCGTACGGAGTGGCTTACCAAAGACAGAGAGAGAGAGAGAGAGAGAGAGAGAGAGAGAGAGAGAGAGAGAGCCGTTTTCACGCCAGATTCCAGGCGAAGATTATTTTCGCTGCAGCTCTTCCCAGCCCCGTAATGCTCTGGAGTAAGCAGTCCCGCGTGAAGTGTCGAAGTAGTTAGGGGAGGAGAAGCGGCCGCGATATAAAACGATGCACTTTTCACACTGGCGGAAAATGCCGAGGCGCGAGGGACTGCTCTTTTGAGAGTGCGTGCTCTTCAAATGTGATTCTTTCTTTTAGTTCGTATTTCGCGTTACGAAGGTGGAGGTAAGAGTGATGTAAGGTAAAGTTTAAATTTAGATTTATTAATTCGAACTGCTTTAGTTTATTTTAGCGCTAAAATTTTCAATTAGTTCTTTCAGCCAAACATGCAATTTTTTGAATAGCTATATTCTAGTAAATAGTCGGCCTAATCTCAGAGATAATATTGGAACGATAAATTAGTTAAGAGGAAGCCAATGAATTGGCAGTGGTTTTTTTAAATATTCGGTTTCATATACATATTTGTATTAAACATTGTTTGCTCTTCATTTTTTTTATTCACTGCAGAACTTTTATCCTCTCTGCATAGCGCTTTCTTTTACTCTATAAATGTTTCCTCTGAAAATATTTTTTCCTTCTTTTTATCTCAATGCCTTATGCTTCATCAATTCACTATATTCCTGTCTCTTTCTCCTCCTCTTACATGTAGACTCTGTGTCTGCATTTGTTTAAATTTCTATTTTTCAATTCTTATTTTGTGCAACTAGCTCTTCATTTTATTTGGATAAAACATTGTATTGTACGCGGCATTGCAAGAAAAGAGAGTAATATTTTTTTTGATCTCGTAAAAGTTTATAAAAAATGAATTACTCGAGAAAATATGACCTGTTACAATATGTACATATTTGATATCACTACAATTCTAGAAGCATGCAGTTCGTTACAAGATAATGAACATAAATTGAACGATACTTATTTTGTGTTGAAATTTATTAAAAAACGAGCCCTATCTAATAATTGACTAAGCTATCGCTTATTATATATAATTATAATTCTCGTCTATTATCCTAAATGTTCGCCGGAGTTACTCTCACACCCGCACTCTGATGTTCCTGTTGTTTGGGGACGTCTTCTCTGTAATAATCTGCCAGATCCGGGTTTGGATACTATGAACCTCTCTGGTGATGCATTCATCTCCGTTGAAGATGTTGCTGCTTAGGGTCTGCTTAGAGTTATCTAATAAAGTTCCGGATCCCTTTCAAATTGGTGTTGAACTTTGCCAAATCGACTACTGCTTCCTTGGACGCCAACCCAAGGGGATGTGCTCGGTTTGAAAGCTCCGAGCGTAGAGAGAGATTTTCTCTGTCGCTTCTTGAAACCATAGGATTAACGACTTTTTCCCCTCCTTTTTAACAAACTATTTGCAGGCTGTTGACTATTAACTTCTTCGAGTTGGACGTCAAGTACTTTGAGTACTGATAAATATTGCCTTATTGTATAATTGGAATACAAACAATATTCAAATTCGAAAAATTACAGTTTTTCTGAAAAAAATTTGGAGAAATTACTCTGAAATAATTTAAATTATATTCGATCAATGACTTTATTTAATAAGTAAATTACAGATATATAATAAAATTTCGGTTCAACCCCAAGGATCGGAGACAGAGTGAAGAAGAACTCGCGTTTCATTTGTAATCCTTTTAAAGATTGCTCTTTCCTGTTCTCCCTGAATTCGGTGAACGGTGACTTCACGCTACAACAACCTCTAAAGCCCCGTGGCTTTATTTTGCAGCTTCACACGCATTGTATTATCAGTGGATGTGAATTTTTGGAAAACACGTGTTTTCTTATTGTTAATTTTCCTTGCAGAAGCATGGCCTCGGGTGTCCGAGCACGTCGAACATCTTCTCGTTCACGAACTAATCCATGCACTATCAAACTCGACCGCAGAAATCTGGAGGCGTTCTTTTGTACCTTAACTTTACGTAATGTCAAAATTATACTTAAAAATATTATTCGAGAAAAGATCGTTTGCTTTATCGATTACGAATTAATTTGGTTTACTTGAAAAAAGCGAAAGCTTCTCGTAATTGAATAATTTTTGTTTTGTTTCAAGTGTTTTAATTCCAATATGCTAATTTTCGGGCAGCTGCCGTGACTTCAATTCCTTTTATGTTACGCAACGCGCTAAAAACACTTTTAAAAAGCATGAAGAATATTTGGATAAGCATCGCAATCCAATTTCAAATGAAATAACCTAGCTTTAGTTTTACTACTATCCATCTGGCAGGCTTTTAGTACCATTTTCCCAGAATGCGAGTAAAGAGATTCACGTATCTTTTTTTTTCTTTTTTTATGAAATTTCGGTAGAAATGACAGAGTTACTTTTAGTATTGTTCAAACATCAAATCACCCTTACGTTAATAGGTATAATTATATACATATTATGTATAACTAAGGACTAATCCTTCAAAAAAAAAAGAAAATCGAGAAATCAATATCAAATTTTCAAATTCCACCTCTAAAGTGCCGGTGATTCCTTCCCCCGCCATTCGAAACAATCTCAGCAGCGACATCCTCCGAAATTTCCAGCGCGCCTCCACTCTTGCCTTTTACGATGCCGAGAACATAATTTAAATAAATCAAATCTAATGCCCTCTCCACCTTTACACGTCTATTCCGGCGACCTTCTTTCCCGCTCGTTCCCTTGCAGCGCGCAAAATGCGCCTCTCCGCCCGAGGAAAATGCGCACTTTTGTATTCCCGGCGTGCGGCTCGGGAGACACGTAGCCTCGGTCGCTGCGATACCCTCAGAGCAAGAGAGAGAGAGAGGAGAGAGCTGCTCGCGCTTCTTTTTCGCCTTCGCGCTTTAAAATCCGGCGCGATTGAGATTCACCGGGGCGCCGCTATAATCGAGTGCCTTGCCTCCGGGGTGGAATCTAGAGCGGAGGCGATGAAGAATATTCAAGTTTCCTTTCTTCTTTCGCGGCTCCTCTTCTTTCTTGCCTTGCCTACTCCTTTTTTTTTTCATTCCACGCAGGTGGATTTGCCGACCGCTGTTCTCTTTTTTTTGCTCTAGCCGTCGTTCTGTTTTAGAGTGCCTTGAGTCGCTGGGTCGCTTTCTGTGTGTGAGTGTGTGCGTATGCGCAGAGCTTTTTGTTTTCCAGTTTTCGAGCGAAATGCCACGTGGCGGCGTTTGCAAACAGTCCGATGGATTGCGATTGGGATAGCTTATAGAGGTTTCGGCGGTGAAAGATATAAATGATTAAACTGAGCCGTAAACGATTTCCTGCAAAGCTTTGAAAGCGATTTAGTCAACCTTTAACAATTTTGAGAAGATATCTGACTTTGATAAAGTGAAGAGATTCTCGAAAAGTTACATCTATCTGTAAAAAAGAAATAATTATCGTTTAATTTCTCAAAATTAATGAGTAAATTTCTTGAAATTTAAAAAAAATAGCCTCAATTTGGAAGTTTCGAGAGTCCATTTCGCTCGCTTTTATCAATAAGAATTAACACTTTTGTAGATTGCCTTAAATAGGATTAGTCCATATAATAGCAGAGTCATAATACGATGTGTTTGTGTTTGTAAGTGCTACCCTTTGCTTCGAGCGATTCTCGAACCAGGTAGAGGCTTAAAAACTTTAACTGAACTTCGTAATCACCCTGTATACGCTCTTGTTATATACGAGTTTCGAGGAGCTCACTGCTTTTCTCGAGGAAGAGCCGATAAGCTCTGGAATAGCTTATATTTACATTTCCAAGTTTTCTAGTTTGTTATGCCTATCTGGATACCTATTAAAAACTTTGAATCGGTGATATCAGTGCACTTTAAACTTTACATAAAATTAAAGTATTTTTTATTAATTTCTCCGCGCGTGATTGCGATTCTTTTGTATTAACGTACTTTTAATAATTCTCTTAAACGTATATAATTATTTATTACCGTACAGCTTATGAGACGATTATTTTGTTCCAATTCTTTCATTGGAAAATTGAAAATGGAAAAGCTGATTTATTGCTGCCTGATTAAAGCAAAACGAGTAAGCTGATTTCACGAAGTTTACGAAGATAAAAAGCTTTAAAAATTACTTAATACTTACAAAAATAGATTTTATTACGATTGGCATAACTGTAAAATTAAGCAGAGCTTTATATTGCTAATTGGGCAACTTTCAACGTAAACTCGCGTAATACGTACAGATTCACTATTAATTTTAAGCAGGATTAACTAAATCTTGTTAAAAAGTAAATTAGTAAAATAAATCGGAATAAAAGAATCGTGTTTAAAGTCATTTAGTTTTCCTTTAGCAAGCTATAAAGTTTCCACAAAATTAAACAAAAAACGTAAACTTTATATGGTCCTATTACAACAGAAAATTAAGAAAAAGTAAATTAGTAAGTAAATTAAATTAAAAAGTAAAAGTAAAGCAAGAGATTCAGCGCTCTTTTAAAAAATGACCGTGAATTCCATCCCATTCCCGAGCTTCTAAAAAGCGAGGTATTTTTAATAAAGAAGAAAAAAGTCCGCGGATGAAAAAGCTGGCGAGGACAGGCAACTGCTGCTGTTGGCCTTTGCCGCGGACAAGTCAGAGCAGCGGGAGTCGCACGCATCAACGGGCGTTCATCCATTCGGAAGTATTGCGCGAGCTTCTGCCGGAAAGAAATGCGAACGAGCGACGAAAAAATGTACCTAAGGGGAAGGAACGACGAGCGGCAGCTTGCGCAGGTCATTTATACCGCTGAGTTTCGAATTTTAGCTTCTGAATCGTTGCGCGAAAGGGAAGAGCAATCTTGGCTAGAGGGCGGATAAACGTACTTTAATTCGTTAGAATTCGCTCGTTCTTTAATTTTAGTTGATTATAATTTAATGAAATTACGCGTCAGGCGGAAAATGGTTGCATTGAAGTAGACGATTGTAGCATGACATTTAATTATAAAGGATAGTCTGCTGCTTTGAATGACATTTAATTATGTTCTATTTTTTGGTAAATTGATGTCAAACCAGTTTAATTATCATTTTTCGACAAATTTTACTTTACGAAAAAATGAATACGATTGACGAAATCAGTTTACTTTGGATGATTTCATTGAGGGCTTCCGACCGAGAATTGTGGTCGGCGTGTACTTTGCATATTTCAAATTGATGAACTCTCTAGAGACAGTCCAGTAACTAATTACAATGTATGAATTGTAAATTAATGCAAATTCCAATTACTACTTTGAATAAAAAAAAATTAAATCTTCGCGTTTAAAATAAGACACAAATTAAGCGATGTATTAAATGATTCCAGGAAAGTTAAATCTATGTTACGGGTGTGTAAAATACCGCATATTTGCATAGAAGCGAGGGCGAAAGTTATTACCCTGATTTATGCGGACAAATAATAATTAGAGTCTATAAATTAGAATAAGGCAGAAAACTTTATTGGTATGCGGCGATCCATTAAAGAGTACGTCGGGAGGATAAGCGCTCACATTATTGCGATAATCGCGTGCTCGGTGAACAATGTTCGAAGGCCAAACTTTTGACTTACACACTTGGAATAGTGTACCGGTCGTAAGAGAATGAGAAACTTGCTCATTGTTGGGGGAACATGGATTATCCTTTAGAGTGCTCTTTAAACTTTCACCTGTGATTTAATGTTTTTATCATACCTCTTATACATTCTCAATCAATGAACGTGTGCCCTGGTGGAAATCGCCCATTTTTCTCCTATTTATGGAATATTTTTTTCCACGTTTTTTAACCATTTACTAGCGATTTCGGTCAATTAGCCATCATAAAATGGTTAAAACATGTGGAAAGAAGCGTTTCATAAATGGGGAAAAAATGGGCGTTTTCCACCGGGATGGTTAACCCACTTATCCCGTTAGATTACAATTACACCTTGTATGAAATTCTTCCACTTTGCAGTAAGTTGCAAAAGACTATTCCTGTAATTAATTATCCGTAAGCCGTTCAGTTTCGCTGAAAAAAAAACCGAGAGAATCTTAATGTAAATTTTCCATGTCCGCAAACGTCGCAATTAGTCAAAGCAGCAAATCTGCGAAATTAGATTAGCTCCATTCATTAGTCGAAGCAATTAATTACGCTGAATGGATCGTCAGTCAAATGATTCGCTCATTGAAAAGTCCATCTCTTCGATTCGCCTTTTCCCCGTCCTTTCTCGAACTCTTTGGCAACTCCCCCCCCCTCCCCCCCGGTTTCGCGCGCGCGTCGCTTCGCCAACTCATTAGAAACTACCTGGCAAGTGCGCCCCGTAATTCAGCGTATCAGAGCGAATCGAGTGTATCAAAGAGAGTCATCTCCCCCCCTTCGCGCGCGAGCGCACGAGAGACTTAATCGCGCACGCTTATCACGGAAATTAACGAGATGCACACTCACAGACTCACTCTCTCTCTCTCTCTCTCTCTCTCTCTCTCTCTCGCGTTAGCCTCCGCTCTCGGCTAGATTAAGATCGGGGACGAGCGATTAAGCGCTGCGGTGCAAAACGAGCTCGCAGTCCAACAGATGGACGTTGAGAAAAGCGCTACAGGGGCCCGATGTACCGTCCCCGGAGCGGATGCGATTAATGATTCAGCGAGGAGTTTAGCGAATGGGAAATTGTGCGACTGGTTACGCTCGCGGCTCCCGCTGCTGCTGCCGCTATTTTCTTCGGAATTTAACCCGCTTCTGCTGTTTCTCCAAAGGGACGGAAATGTTTGCCGGCATTTACGGCTCTTGTAATTTCAATGTCGGTTTATTCTCTGCTTTTCGGCGAACAATAAAACGCAACTGCGATCCGCTTGGTTTTTCATTTGAAACTGATTTATTAGCATATCAAACAATAGTAATATATATCCGTGCAATTAATCGAAACTGAATCTCGGAAATTAGTATGAATTTACGTGACGTGAATAAAGCGTGCCCCGAAGACACCAAGGGGCTCGCTTATGAAGCGGACCTCGCGTGAAGTACCCTGGAACATTACAAGATAGTCATTGTTCAATTCCAAATATCGTAATTCGATCGCGCGAGTTGGATATTAATAATTTACAACCACCCCGGCCAGCTTTGATTAATGAATCGCACAACAAAAGCTGCATTTCGGACCGATCAATATAGCGCTCGATCGCTTCATATCCTCCCAGGTTCGCAAGATCGATTCGCCACTCCATTACCCCCTTCGCCAGCTTTAAACCTCCTCACAGCCGTGGCAGTTATTTACCGGGCAGGTCGTCGCCTTCTCCGGCGGCGGAAACATTCCGAAAAACACGTCTTTGATCAGCGGCTCTCGCCGGGAACACCTTGTTACTCGGACTGCTCCCCGCGGAGCGGAAATACTCGATCTCGGGGCTTGCCGCATCATTCACCGGTCGGCAAGCAGGGAATCCGGAAGCCGACCGGCCTTTGTTTCGTTCTTGGGGAATCCACTCACGTAGCGGCGACCGCTACGTATATGTATATGCGCACCCGACCTCGGACACCCCGGGCGCTTCGGCCTTGTAATTTTGTAATCATGCGCCCTCGCCGCCGCCTCGGTTTCTGGCCCCTGTGACACGGCTCCCGCTCTGCGCTTCGTGGAGGGGTGTTGCGCTACACCCGAGGCAGCTTCTCTGGTGACTCGTATTTTGTAGGCTAACTTTTTAAGCTCTCTTTACTTAGCGCGGCGCGGCGCGGGGATGCGGTGCCCGTGGAGGGCTTTATTAAGGAAATAAGATATTGAGAAAATTTAGCTGCCTCTTCCTTGATTATAAGGGAAGGAGTAAAAAGGGGTCAGTTTCGAGAAAATGAAAGCCGAGTTACATTAAAAAATTTTTTATCGAAGAAAATTAGTATGGCATTGACATTCCTTAGCGCATTCAAAAAGGAAGGACGGACTTCGATGTTTAGTCAAATATCCGGTTCACCGAATACACTAAAATTTCCAAGCAGGCCGCGTATATTATAATTTCGAAGCAGACTACTTTTTATTCATATCCCTCTCGAGCGCGAATCCCGGCGCTTTATGCGCTTGTTGCATCATAGCGGCTTTAAGAATGATTTGCCGCTAAATTCACGCACTCGCTCGGCGCGCGGCCTCGGCGCAGACTCCCTTATCCTCTCCGGGTCGCGTTCTTTATGCAGCGTGTAGCGCATTCCGGCCTTGTTATTCACGCCATAAGCAGGCTGCGGGCGAGCGCCGCAGAATCTGAATTCATTCTTATTTAAATCGAAAAGTTTCTCGCCCGACTCTCTATGTGCGCTCTCCCCTTCTATCTCTCCCTCGAAACACGTAATTTAGTTTGCCGGCGGCCGAAAGCGCCCCCCCCCCCATTCTCCCCTATTTTGCGAGCTTACGGGGAATGCAGTCGTCCTGCGAGAATTCGCATTTCTGATTTTCTGTCTGGCGCTGCTCCTTTCGGAACGTATGTGTGTGCGGGAAAATTGTCCCGGGGCTATGAGCCAACGGGGTGAAATCTGAAATGTCGCCGACGGACTATCTCTTCTGTTTCTCTCTCGGGGGTTTTTTTTTTTTGTTGGTACCGATTCCGTGAAATGATATTCGGACGAATTTAGAAGTTAAATTGGCTATCGAGCCGAAATTCCTGGCTTTGAGCGTGGATTTCCTAATTTTATATATTTGCTTCGCAGTGACTGAAAGGCCAATGAGCACATTATGAAACGGAGTATCATTATCATTGCTGGTATAGAATTCCATTGTAGAACTATTAGTGTTTAAATTGATCCTAACTGAAATTTTAGATCACATTAAAGTTAATTTAATATTTCGATTAAGAGTTTATCCGTTTCTCTCGGTATTCAGATTCAAGCTTTGAAATATTTTGGCGCAGTTGATACCACTAGTAATAGTAATTTTATGAATTATGGTTTTAAAAAATTTTTATTTCCCCGATATATTGAAAAATGGCACTATAAGCAATAAAATTTTTTATGCGACCCTGTACGTCACTGAACAGACTGTCCCGAGAAACTGCGTACGTGTTAGTTCTTTTTTTTCTTTCTAAAAAAAAATCACACTTGTATTTTCTTCCATTATCGTTTGTTTAGTTTCTTCTCACGTTTGTTCTGCATTACGCTTCCAATTTTTTTTCTTCTTTTCATTCGCTTCATTTGTAGAAACACGCTTGGAGACCCACAAGAGCAGAGAGAGCATTTCTCGTTACCAATCAGCAATCAGTTCACAGCTTTTCCGCTCTTAGTTTACTCGTGTACAGATTGTTTCTTGAATGTTTGATTTACATAGTATTTGACTTTAACTCAAGTTTTACTAAAATTTAATATAAATGCTATCCCTTGTATATTAAAAGTGCTTTATTTTGAAAAAAGCTTCAGTTGTAAACAACATAATTGAATCGATAAAATGTTTGACTTCATACCAGCACGTTTATTTTTTTGAAATTATTTACATTCTACGAAAGCTTTTGTACGGGTTGAACTCGAGAAAATATTACTAATACCACTGTTATTTTTCGCTCCAGAATATCGCTCCGATTTCTGTGAGCAAAACAGAGCAGAAAATTTTCAAGTAACGTGTGAAAATCTCAAAATTTGCGGTGTCACGTGTGGCTCAATGGTGGATACGTTCAAGTGAGTAGGCGTGGAAAATACGGAAATGAGAAACAAAATGCAGAAAAAGAATACAGAAGCAGAGGAAAATAATGGATATACACAGCGAGCGAAAATAAATAGGGATAGTGTAAGTAAGAAAAATCGAGATATAGAATATACTGTTTAGTAAAGCTCCAAATAAACATAAATTTTGGTATAAACTTAATTGAAAAGATGTATACTGGAAATTATTTATACGCATACGTAAAAGGAGTCATAAAGTGTGTACTTTATTTGATGGGATAAAGCTTTTTTTTAATATAAGAGTAATAAAATATAAGGAAGACATAAAATTAATTTTAGTACAGCATTTTATCTTATCTTTAAAATATGCCATTCAAATTTGTACTCTTGTATTTTAATTTCTGATTTGCAGTCATGCACTGCTCATTAGAGGTCTGCATGTGCCTGCGGAATTTTAAATACGTAATTAGGAACAATTACGTTTATTTTGACCTAAAACGTTAAAACAGACCGTATAACCGAACCCCAATGACCCGCCAGCTAAAATAAATCCATTCAAGCCATTATTTACCATCTCCGCTGAATCCATCGCTCAAAAATGCCTATCCTCTTTCCCTTTTATTCGTTCCTATTCGCCATTAAACAACACTTCAGCCTCCCGGCGACGTGAAATATTTGAATATTATTTATTCCCCTTACAGACAGCGAAAGAAACAGAGAGAAGAGGAAGACGAACAAGGCAGGGCCGGAAACATTACCGAGCTCTCGCCGAGCGCCGTGCATTCACTGCGCCGCGCGCAGCGAGATTCCGCCGGAATCCGGCGAGAGCTCGGCTCGGGGCTCGGCTGACGAAGTGGCCGAGACGCGAAAAAGAGCGCCGGGAGATGAAAGGCGCGCCGGCGCGAGCGCCCTCCAGGGCTGAATCGCGACGAAAATCACAAGAAAATTCTCGCGCTCCACCCCCCGGAAAAGTGAGCAGTCTTGCCCGGAGTTCTTCGCGGGAATGAAGAGCTTTCGAAGTAAAGCGCCGCGCGGATAATTTCGGGCACTGGGTTAAGTTAAATTAGAGCGACTCTTTTTCTTTCTTTTGCTGAATTGAACGATTAACCTGGAATTTCTTTTTTTTTTGCACTCTTTCTAGGTTTGTTTTTTGAGGGATCTTTTTTTTTCAAATTGCCCGAGTGGTTTATGAGCGATAGAAACTTTATGAAATGGCGATGTTTAAAAAGAAGAAGGAAGTTCTTTTATTAAACGGGGGCGAAATATTTTAATTATTAACTGTGCATTTGGGTTTGGTGAAATATTCATTTAATAAGATGAAAAATGTGAATTCGTCCTTTATGAAAGATTTATACAAGTTTATATATCTTACGTACAAATTTTTCACCGAAGTACTTTTATTTATGGAGTCGGATGTTTACAAAATTTTTCGTCCAGTAAAATATATTTTTATCTCCTGCTTCGACAAAAAATATATTAAATAGCATAAACAAAGTCCAAGTCTTACAAAACTATTGCTAAGCTTCTCTATTAAGTAAATAGAAAAGAACCGTTATTGGAAAAGCAATAGCTCCATCGTAAAAAAATCAAACCATCAGCGTCCTCGTGCTTTCACCGTGAAACATTCATTCGCGCAGTTTCCTGACTTTCACCAAAACCTATCAACAGGATCTAAAAATCGTAATCCCTCCGCGCGAGTAAAAGCCTAGGAGCCATACAGCCCGCGCAGAAAACAATTGGCAGCGCGGCTTGTAAAAAGCGCGCCACTTTCGCAGCCCGTCAATAATACCATTAAAAAAAAAATTTAGGACAACTGCGCGCCATCGGCTTTCCACTTCGGTTTGCAATTTACTTGGCGATGGCTCATCTCGAAATTGAATGTCTAGCCTCGGATTCTGAAAAGTCAAAATATGTGCATGCGTATATACATGGGGAAGAAGAGCATCGGCGGAGGCGTGTGCGTGACAACGCTCGACGGCAGTAGGCGGATAAAAAAAAAATGCATTGCTCGCACTTCACTTCCAGGGCAAAATCCCGGTATATATATTTTGCTTTATCTCTCTCTCTCTCTCTCTCTCTCTCTCTCTCTCTCTCTCTCTCTCTCTCTCTCTCTATCTCTATCTCTCTCTCTCTCTCTCTCTCTCTCTCTCTCCTCTCTCTCTTGCGTACATTGTATATGCTGTCAGCATTCTTCGACTACATCAGGGAGGCGTCCCTGGCAATGGAGTAGGAAAACTGCTTTATGCGAGAAACACAAAGGGATCGTTACCACACTTACACTCTTCTGTACGTATCATAGGGCCTTTTTATGAATTTTTGCCTGTCGGAGATGGCTTTTATTGTCTCTATTTATCGGTTTCGAGAGCTCCGTGTGCGTATATCCACTTTTCATGCTTTTGCGTGCGCCTTGACAGTTTTTTAAAGCCCGCGAAATACGCGGTTACGCTTCCTCTCTTTTGCAAAAGTTGTATATTTCGGTATTTCATGAATGGAGGGAGAGAGATGGAGGGCAACACCTGTATTGACTGTTGCGGCGCTTCGACAAAAAATGTTATGCTGCAGATTCGACGCTGACAGTTTCAAAAGGCCGATTCATTGTTTTTTTTTCTTTTTTTTTACATGTACACTCGATGCGCAGAAGTATGAAATACAAGCGATCCATAAATCTTACTAGAGATTGGATGCAAGTGATAACGATAAAAAAAAGAATTGCTCACTGGTGAATAAGCTTTTTTGGTTTTTCCGTCAACTTTTCTCATAATTTTAATTAGAGAATTTCCGTTTTTTAGTTAATTACACTGAGAAACATGTCATAAGAAAATTTAATATATCATGTAGTAAAATTACTATATTTTATAGTAATGCTTGGACATATTGGAATAATATTATCTTTTGCTATCCCCATATAGTAATTTTTTTGAATGCGAGTCTAAATTTAAAAAAATTTTATTTCCGTTGTTCGTATTTTCAGAACTAATGTCCCGATTAGAAAATAATTCAGGCAAGTAACGGGGCGCAGATCAGGGCACGCCGTGGCCTTAAGATTTTTAGTTGGCCCTGATATTTGCGCCCCGTTTCCTTACCTAAGTTTTCTAACTAATTTCTGATCGGTGTTGCATTGAAATCTAGCTAATGTGAAAACCGATTAAATGATAGATAATAATTTTTCTTTTTTTTTGCCGGCGGCTGCGGGCCCGATCCCGGAACCTTCGGCTTGGCAATCGGACGCGTTAACCACTTACCCAAATAAGTAGATTCTTGTCACGACAATTTTGGAACTTATACAAATGGAACCATCGGTCATGAGAGAACTTCAATGATAATATTTAATGATAATAAATAAATACGATGATACGAAAAAAATATAATTAATTCGCACAAAATAATAATTAAATGGAAAGTTTTGATGTTTTGTTAACTTAAAAGCAATACAAAATAAAATTGCTCGAAACATAACCTCCTTGAAAGCCACGTAGCCCCCCTGATTTACTATATATTTTTCTCAGTGTAATGAAAGTCGAAAAAGAAGTTTTTAATTTAAAATTTACAGCGGCCTGTACAGCTCAAATATCAAGGAGCCCTGTATACTAAAAATATCCGCGGCATCCTTTCTAAAATTGTCAAGGCGGCCAGTCGTGCGTGAAATCGTGTAATGAGAAATCATCGTTGATCGAAAATTTTCAGCGACGAAAATCGCTCTTCAAAGTCGACGTCGTCGCTTCATTACCTCCGCTGCGGCCAAATCAAAGGCTACACCGCAATTTCCCGGCGAGCGAATCGGAGGGCGTAATTTTTTTCTTTTTTTTCCTTACGACCCAATTTCGTGATTAACGTGAGAAAAAAGAGGCGAGACCCGCCACGCAGTGCGTCGCTCGTGAAAATGACGGCGGGGCTAGTAAAAAAGCTTATCGATTCCGAGGCTCGCGCTGAAAATTCCAGCGGCGAATCGACATTTTTCACTACCTGTTTGCTTCTCTGTTGGTTCGTTCATCGCTAATGAGAGCGACGTCGCTAATTGACGCTCTTCCGAGCAAGGAGCGGCGATAACTTTGGCTTCTCGATCCTCAGTTTCCGCACGGGTGGTTAACTTGGCGTGTTGCGAGCGCCGTCGCTTCTTTTGCTCGGGTTTTCGAACTTTTGTTGTTGGCAAGCTCCCGCGCCGCTTGGAGGTTCAAATTTTTTATGAAGTTCCGAATGTCGGAAGACCTGTCGATTTACAGCGCTGTTATTTAAGTTTTACTGGGTTGTCACACTGAATTGTTGACAGTGACTGAGGGTGACTGGCACATTTATACTTTCGAAAACAAGACTTCCAATGTAAATGACGTTTCATAAAATTAGCTGAAACTGACGTGGTATAATTAATTGTTAATACGCAAATAATTTATTTAACGTGTCATCCTCAAAATTAGTCGAGCGAGAAGCCAAAGTGAGTAAAATTTGCAAAAATATTTGAAAAAATTACCAACCACTTGGTAAAGTGATCACAGACCGCGACACGAAAATTGTTACCAAATAGACTGGCAAATATTACAAGCTAGTTGTTTAAAATTAGAAGCCAGAATAGCAAAAATTACGAACCTAGTTGGTAAAAATTTTCATTCTCGTGGTCTGCGATCGCTTTACCGAGTAATTTTTACAATTTTTTTTCTAAATTTTACTCACCTTGGCTTCTCAGTGTCTAAAACCCAAAGCTTCTAAATTTAAAAATATTGAATATTCTACTTTAAACCGGGCACACCGTCCTAAATAATCTCCAACGATTGTAAAATTGAATCCTTCGAGTTGGCCCGAAACTGCCCCGCAGGCCATAAGCGGTTCCTCACAACTAACCGTTCGGGAGAGGAGGTAAATGCGGCCCGGGGTCAAACAAGAACGAAAATGGTATCATCGTAAAACCGAATTGGACGTTGCCATTCGATCTCGTCGGTATTTACAGAGAACCTGTATACAAATATGTATATCGATGCGCGGCCGCGCAAAACGACGTAGCGACTCGGCAGGCTTGAAATGAAGCCGAGAGCGAGCCCACCTCGCTGCTGCTATGAATGTGCTTTCGCGCGGTAGACCGGCCGCGCGATGCGCGCAGGCGGGAGGAGAGGGGATCTCGAAATTGTTCATTTGCTAATCCGCGCGAGGAGTGAAGGGCTTTAGAGGAGAGCAGGTTTTCGTTTGATTTGTAGGTGAGAATTCATTGCGCGCTGAATCCTCTGTTTGGCGTTTAGTGGATTATGCGCGGAGTGGATTGACTGACTGTTTACCGCTGCTCGGGATCGCATAGTGGAGATCATTTTTAAGTTTGCCCAAGAATTACCCTGGGCTGTTCATTATGCGCTCTCTGTGCGTGATATAGGTTGCCGTTGATATGGTATTCTAGTTATTAGTTGGATTAATATGAAGCATTATTGGTTTCCTTTAAATCAAATAAATACGTATTAATATAGTACGTTGTGCAAACGCTCGCCTAATGAATTCGTATTTTAGGTTAAAATAATAATTATATTTGCTGGTAAATTCAAATATTTAACATGCTAGAATAATAATCTTATCTAGACATAATAAATCCAGTTTCAAAATTAAATTTGAAATATATATACTTCCTTTAACAATAATGATATTTTAAGAACGCATTGTATTATTCGTATATGAAAACGAAATAAATGTTTATTTTTAAAATAACAAGCCCGATTATCAATCGATGAAAACGGTAGCAGTGAATTCCCAGAGAATCAGTGCACACGGCAGCCTCGCGCGGTAAAATGATACTCCCGAGATTACGTGCACACATCAACAGTAACGACGCGCTTTTCGATGGTTCTTTCGTCCGCGCGAGACTTGGAGCAGCGCTAAAAAGCTCGCGACACACTTTTATTTTATGTCGGCACGTCTCGCCAAATAGCAATATAGCCGAGGTTCGTTCGTTCCGACGATCTCGTCTTTGATAATGCATCGAATCAGCTTTTTCTTTCAATTCAGCCGGGGAATTAGATTTTATATCGAAATATTCACTGTGCCCAGACGAAGCATTCAAAAATTTAAAGCCCCCCTGATAATGTAATTATTCATCTTCAGAAATAAACTTGCACTTAAACTTGCACACATACCCTCGCAAAGTACGAGCTTTCACGCAAGATCCCGGGAGCAACGAATCCAGCGAGAGGCCCAATCCGGTGTTTGCGATCCTCCGGGAGGCTGGTGGAAACTTGCTCGCGGACTTGCCTCGGCGCGATAGTAGTTTCAACAGAATGTAAGCCGACTCGCTACCTGAGATCGGATAGATTTCAAGTATTTATCGTTTTGAGCAAAGAGAGAGAGAGAGAGAGAGAGAGAGAGAGAGAGAGAAAGAGAGAGAGAGAAAGAGAGAGAGAGAGAGAGAGAGAGAGAGAGGGAGGGAGAGAGAGACGACTCGAGCAAATCCTTAAGTATACACGCGACAGCAGCGGCGGAACTGCGCTTGGCACGCGCTCCCTGCCCTGCCCTATCTCTCGTTCTCCTGCTTTATGTTTGGACGCAGAATTAAGACTAGTCCCCCGGACTAGAGAGCAAGTTCAGTTTATCTGTTAGGCGAAGAGATCAGCGGAGCCAAAGACGTTAGCACCCAGTCGGAGATTTAGCGTTAAAGTTACGGGTAATCCCTCCTCGTCTTTTTCTAAGCGTCGCTCTCTGCCTACCTCGTTCCCCTTTCTCTTTCTCGCTGGCAGGCCGAAACTTTCTTACGACAGAATTGATTTACATCGCTAATCTCTTATTGGCTGGCGCACTGCGCCGAGAGACGAGCTTCGCGAGGAATCGGGCTGCGAGCAGGCATTGTCAAGAAGCTCTTACACGTGCGCACAGAGCTTAAAACTCATTAATCTCTCGACCGTAAATGCTCTTTCGCGCCGAAATCGAGAGCGAGACTGCGTCCCGGAGATGGGCGAAATTTATTTACCTTATTGTTCCAATAAGCCAATAGGTTATGGAGCTGTCCCCGGGTCACCTTAATATAAAATCAATCGAACGTTTTAAACGTACGTATTTCGAGAATTTTTATTAAAGTAACTGGTGGTTTTGCCGTTTTATGGCCGGTGCCAGAGTTACGCGCCGATTTGTAACGATCGAAATTACGCTCCAACGCGGAATTCCGATAGACACTACCGAGCGTGCCGATATAAAATCCCGGCAGCGAAATGCCGTCCATAGTTTTAATTACTACATCACAATCACGCCTCGCGCATATAACTGTTCCACGCCCGAAAACGCTCCGACTTCCGCGAGCAGCCCGGCTTTATACAGTATATACAAGGGGACGCGTCGTTCGTAAAACTCGGCGTAAGTAACGAGGTATTTATGATAATTAAAAGCCGCAGCGGGCGTCCGTTAAAGCAATTAAATCTGCCTATGACGCCAGGATATATCTATCGCCGGCGCATACCTCGCTCGCCGGCGGCTTCTACACCCCGCGCAGCCCCTCTCCCCCCCGCGCTCCCTGCGTACAAGAACCCCGGGCCGGCCCGCGTTTACGGTACTTTGTATGCACGTGCGAATCCGCGAGTTATATTCTATTTGAACGCGAATAATGTTTGCCAATAAATTAGTCAGATAACCAGTGCTCGCGCGCTGCCCGCCGCTGCCGTTGGATATCGGCTAACAATCTTTCACGCTGCGCGGGAATCCGCCGATTCGGCGAGGAGGGGGAAGAGGCGGGGGGGGGGGTCGGCTTTACGTATGCGAGAGCGCGTTTTTGAGTATTAAATTGAAATCATTAATTAGCCAGAAATTGAGCGCTTAACTTATGTACGGCGCCGCGTCGAGAGAACAAATAAAAAGCTCCCCTCGCGTGTAATCGGAATTATGATAAAGTTAACGAGATGTTTTTGCGATTAATTAATTTTTAAATGAAGCAGTCAATAAGCCCTCATTTTCGAGTGTATTAATAACTTTTTGTTGGCTTTTCTTTTTGATACCACAGCCCCGTCTTTTGCCTCTTCTAAAATTATTTGGGCTTTTTTAATTAAATTAATATTGTTTTAATCAAGTTTAAGCACTTAATTACCCGGAATTATACGCTAAATTATAAACGAGGCTCCGGCAAAGTACACTGCGGTGCAGAAACCGGAACTCTAAGCAGAAATAAATATAACACAGCTACACTCGAGCTACTTGTTTAATAATGTACGCGACACGATCCAGCATTTCATCTCATAAATAAATTTCCATTCCCCGCTGTGACACTGCCAGATCGGCGAACTTAACAAAAGAAAAAGAAGGAACGTCCCCCCTCCCCTCTAGCGACTGACTCCTCGCGTGGAAAACGTACTGCGGGCGCGTGCCTCGAGCCGAGGAGAAAAAATCTTGGAGAGGGAGTTTTGTAATTTCTTCCCTCCTTTCATACTCGGCCGAACTTTCTGCGAGCTGTAATGAAATTCCATTAAACATGGTATATTCGGTGTGTACATAGTCCTCGGGGACAGGTGGCAAAGGTTTTTATATTATAAATGGTTTTTGTCACAGCATTACTTATCGGCTCGGCTTCATTGAGAAACTAAAGAGATGTTTAATTTGATTGTCGAGGGTATTTTGCAGCAGAGGAAATGAAATAAAGATTCACGAGAAACTTAATCAATATTAGCTCTTTATGGTTTGCTTTTTGCCGAATGCAATTATAGGAAGAGTCAAGTAATCCCAAACATGCAGATTCAACAAGCATCCATCAAACTAATTGAAGCTCGCAAACAAAAAGCAAATGAGCCGATTCGAGGTTCCATTGATTTGGAGAACTTTTTGCTCGCGGCGCATTAATTTCACCCCGCGAAAAATGAAGATCTCGCGCAAACACGCGGCAATTGTCGAAATGTGAACTGAATAAATTTCGCGCGCTTTAAAATCAAGTACTGAATAGCGCGCATTTTCAAGATTTCACGGCGCACTTTATCGTTAACCCAGTTCGGCGCATACACTCCTTATCTACCGTTCCATCGAGCTCGCAGCAATGAATCGGCCGGCGATAGCACGCAGCTTTTTAGTTCTCCCGATATTTTTTATACGAACGTTCTTGATTCCCATCAGCGGCGACTGCGTAGCGAATTCTTACTAATTTCCGGCCGAGAGATGTGTTTTTTTATCGGCTGTTTTTCGGTGTTTTCCGGCGCGTGCGCTGTTTTTTTCCCGTTTGGCCGGGGCTTTCTGCTATCCTAAATGACTTTCAGAGATGGTTCAATTTCGATTTCCGAGTAATAATCAGTTTCGATAAATGGAATGTGTTTTGATGCTTTATTTATTAGTTTTATAGTAGTCTTTTGTCAAAAAAAAAAAAAGTTGAATAACCAATCCGAGATATTGGCGCGCGATGCGCGCCTTGATTAACCTAGATGTTTAATAACTAAAATCTCAAAACACATTCCATTTATCGAAACTGCTTATTATATAACAGAATTTAACACACATTTATTTTGTTGTTGTTCAACAAAGCCTTACCAACATAAGTAAAACTACTTTTAATTAACAATTAAATTCAAAATCGAGTGCTTGCTTGAAGGTTATAAATGAAACAGCTGCTAACTGAAGGAGATTACACAGTACAATTGCATTATAAACTTGAGTTTGACGCGTAATTCAGTCGTTGTTCCTTATTTCTCCATAAAACATCCAAATAAATTAAACGAATAAATAAATCGTTATCTTTACTCGCTTACTTTAGCAGAGGCAAGTTCCTCGAGGCAGAATAAACCTAATCAAAATGCATAACTGCATTAATTAATTCCAACCAGCTGAACTTCACTCCTCTCTCGTAACTTCCAAAAGCATTAATTACGATCTTGAGCAGTCATAAAACGCGAAATCGCGAGCAAGTACGTATCTTACCCCCCGAAGAAACGAGCATTGCGCGAAATAAAACCGTCCCCCCCCCCGGCGAGCAAGACATCTCCGCTCTTGTTTTTAATTACAGGTCGCGCTTAGCAGTCGGCCATTGATCGCGCTAATTCATTTGGCTCCCCAATTATCCGAGGCTTACGCGTCCAGCCGAGACCGCGGAACGGCCTCTCGTCGAAGCGAATTAACGGCCGGCGGCACGATTCCTGCGCAGCACGCGGGTTATGCGCGCCGTTCCGCTTCCCTCTAAATCTGCTCGATCCGACGGTTAATTAACAAGCAGTGGCGCTCCGCCGAAGAAAATCTTGCCCCCGAGGGATCGGCGCTACTTTTTTTTTTGTTTTTTCTGGCCGAGCCGCGCGGTCTCGAGAAAAATCGGGAGAGGGTAGTTTGTTACTTCGAGTTCGCGGTTTACGTTCACCTTTTTTCGGCTTCGTTAGTGCGGAATCATTAAAAGTTTAAAGGTCTTAAGGGTGGTAAGTGTCTCAGGAATTCTTTTTAATTAATGGGTTTTATTTGAGTAATAATATTGCCCGAAAGATTTAAAAAATTAATTTAGAGCTCGCTAACAAGAATCTAAATTTAGACCAATTAAATCGGATGAATATATATCAGAGTATCAAAAGACTGAAATTCCTCGGTGAGAGGCAACGCGAATGCGGATTCCAAAGCCGCTTATCCCCGAAAATTAGATGCACACGAACAACGTTGCTGCGCTGCCTGACCGAATTGGGTTTTTTCTACTGAAACATAAGTCATCCGTACTACATTACATTTCCAAAGTAGCTTTCTTCGCTCAGGCATCACTCGCAAAAGCTTTTCTGAACGTCCAGCAATTCGGAAAAGCATCCAAGGCGAAAAGTTTATTCCGCCAGCCACGCCAAATTCTCATCTTCCTCAATTACACACTCGCGCAGTTCCGTCTAACTGGCGTGCAAATCATCTCGAGCGCCGGGCCACTGTGCAGCGTGGAGAGAGCTGCCGAGCAGCAGCACCGGTAGCAGAAGCTCCAAGCTCGCGGGGCATAATTTCGCGGCGCGTATTTCACTCGACGGGCCGTCGGAAGGTGATTTATTGCGCTCCGAGTGCTCGACCTAAACATCGCGCCGCGGCCGCCGAGCGGTCATCGTTAGACGCGATTTCCTTTATTTGACCTCGGACACATCCGCGCCGATGATTTATGGCCAGGCGCCTTTGCCTACGTTTAATTTTGCGCTCTTTCAGATCCCGGGAAGGTTTATTCCTTCAGGCTGAAAGAGAGAGAGAGAGAGAGAGAGAGAGAGAGAGAGAGAGAGAGAGAGAGAGAGAGAGAGAGGCTTCGATCCCGCGCCGACGCCTCGGTGTGCCCGCTGAAAATATCAGGAATACGTAAATATATGGTTTCATTGTGGCTTGGCGAGGAAACGCGATAATATTTATGACGCCGCTCCCGTATCGGACTAGTTTTCAGCTATCTTTCGAACTTATGGTAAATGTAGTGCGTATTATGCTTCTACTTTCAAAGGCTGAAAAATTTATGTGGCTGGCTTTGTCTTAAATTTTAAGTTCAAAAATATTGATTGCAGCCCTAAAGTAAAAAAGCGTCTGAAAATACTATAGAATTCAAAACGAGTCGAACAATTTTGTTCTCAGCTTTTTTAAAAACCCTCCGTAATTTAAGCTGTACCAGATTTATTCTTCGAAAAATAAAGCCAAAAAATTCTCAGAAGCATGAATTAGCTCTAATCACTCGGTGAAAGTAGAATCAAGAAGCCGTATTTACGATTATCGGAACGGCCACTCCGTTCGCAAATAATTCACGAAAGGAGAGCCACGCACTGGTAGTCACTCGCAGACTCCCTACATAATTTTCCCTTTATTTAACTGGAGCGTTATCGCGCGCTCAGTCGCTCTCCCTTTCGCCTCGGCAGTCGCGCTTCTCGTTTCACCCAATGATATACGGGGCGAGAAAAGGAAGAGGGAGACTCTCCTAAACAGCAGCTGGCTGAACCAATCCGATTGTTGCAAGCTCTCACGTTTCTTCAATTTGGCATCGAAGGCAGCCGAAAGCCGAGAAATAACAGATTAAGGAAAAAGACTTATTTACTTTTGCGAGCTCGCCTGTCAAGGCTTCAGCTCCTCTCTGCACCGGGACTCGGTTGTAAGTTTGAGTATACTGTACCGCGGAAATGCTTGGCAGATTGTTCTACGTGGACCCTGGTGAGGTTTGCCATTATCCTGGAGGCGCTGCTTCCTGGCAGCTCGTAATGAATCTTGAGAAATTAGGTTAAAAGGTTTCGAATGGAACACTCCAACATTTTCCGCGAGGAGTTTCAATGCGAGTTCTTAAAGGTGAATGCGACACTGTAATATCTTAAATTCTGGCTTGCGGGCCTTTTAATATTTCATTCCGAGTAATTTAAAGTTACACTGTTAGAAATGTCATTAATTTTAAGAACAATTTAAGAATGTTATCAAGTTTTCTTACAAAACTGTATATTAAATTTACGATATTGTTATTAAATTTCTAAATTTTCATTAAATTTAATATACATTTACATTAAATTGAAGTTAAAAAGTACAAATTTAATTAAATTTAATGATAGGTTTTGAAGTTTGGCTGCTATTTTTTTAACACTATACGAGACAACATCATCATTAAATTGAGCTTTATCTCCTTTTACTTTGATTCCCTTCTTGTTCGTTAGTACGATAAAGTATATTATAATTAAATTCAATAAAACTTATAATACCACTTTCTTATTCACCCGAATCTTAAATATTTTTGTTCGTTTCCATAATATGTCAAATGTTTAAAAAAATAAATGTCATGAACAAAAAAAAAACTGAATACCTGAAAAGAATTTTCATCATGTAGCACAAATATAAATCATACACGGAGAAAAATTTTCTAGAAAAAATTACAATAGTACATTTTAATCTGATCACAGACTGCAAAAATCCTAAAAA
>JAWWEM010000027.1:3261090-3287553 GCA_035582935.1 Ormyrus thymus
TTTTTGTACAAAAATTTTGTACGAATTATGTAGAATCAAAATTTTACAAAATTTAAAAATAAAATTATAAAATCTTGGTAAAAATGATATAAATTATTTTTACGTGGGATATAATTTCGCGTTGGACTTTTAAAAAGCTGCTGTACGTCTCCAAAAAGCTACGGCAGCTTTTCAATTTATATTTCATTCTGATTCTTTTTCATTTAGTCGAGTTAGTGAAGCGTTAACTTCCATAAAACATTCATAAAGATAAAAAAAAATCATTTTCTTTCAAAAGTCCTCTTTTTGACTTTTATTTTAATATGAGCCTGGGATTATGGATTATTTCATGCGATGTGAAAGCTGAATATAGATTTTAAGTTGAAGCCATATTCTATATATAAAGTTCAAATTGAATAAAAATTATTCTTATGCAATTAAAAATTGGATGAATTTTACAACATTTTAACATTTTATTGGCGGCAAATTTAATTGAAATCAAGATATTTTCTACAATCAAGATACTTATAATTTTAAGGAAACTTTTCTCTATTTCAAAAATAGAACTTCATTGTAATGATATTACTTTTTTATAAGTCACATAAAGTGAAGTAAATAGCACAATAGTGCAAAACTTAAGTGTTGAAAAAGAGCAGTTTGAAAGTACTAAAAGTTAAATTCTGCCTCAGGATTTCAACAAAACAACTTAGGCAATAACTTTCAAGTAATTTGTATCTCCAGCTCATTTAATATAAGCTTACATTGAGAAACTTTATAATTTATTTTTCATATTTTTGAATCGTTTTTTGTGTTTACCTCGTAAATTTATTACTTTAGCAGAACTTTACGAGGTAAACCCAAAAAACAATTCAAAAATATGAAAAATAAATTATATTCGATGTAAGTCTGCAAAAAATTTTTGTTACATTAATGCGGCCGTTGATTATTAAACTTACATAAATATTTTATAGATTTTATTATTGCTTTTAGTTTCATCTTTAAAAAATTATGGCTGTACATATTGATCGAACAATTTTATGTAACATTATGACCTTGCTTTTATGACATTTTTTTAAACTAATTATTATGAGTTTAAAAATTAATAGTTCAAAGGTTATAAAATATGAAAGAAAATATAAAATATGAAAATTTTTTAATCTGAGTAATCACTATAATTATGTACTCTTATATTAAAACGCTCCACAAATTCAAATACTTAAAATCAATTCTATACCTTGAAACCATTGCTTCTCTCGAAATCTAGTCCTTAAACGCATTATACGCCAGTAAGTCAAAGAGCGGGTATGATTTACTCAAAGACCCCGCTTTGACCCTGTACTCGCTTCGACTAATGGACAATTACGGCGTAAAACACATTTACATACGTAGGGGGGGGGAACGCCTAATTAATTAGATTCCTCAGATGACGGACAATTCAAAGCTCGCGTCTCAAAAGAATGGGCATTAAGTCCGCTGCGCGAAGCGGGCGGAACTTGAATTACGCGGCTAAATCAAACGAACACTTAGCCACATAAAGAGCCGTGTACTTAACTGCCAGTGGCAACCCGAGGTGGTCTATATACAAGCAGCCAGGCCGGGCACAAGGAGCTCGGTTTGCCCAGACTCAACCAGCGACAGCGTCCAAATGGATCAAAGCTAAGGACTGGCTGTGGGCTGAAGCTGGATTAGCTTGATCCAACCTACCGTTTTTAACCAGTCGACAATGGTACCGTAAATCGCCCGACTTTTGTAATATCGAATTAACATTTTTTTTTTTGTAATATCGGAAACAATCTCATAGGGCTTTGAGCCTGCTATTAACGTAATTATATTCCGAGAAATGAGTGCTTTATCGAAAATTAATTAAATTGCTTTTTGAGCTCATTAAAATTTTTAATCGTTTTGAGTAGAATAAATGTTTACTAATTGAAGATCAGCTCAATTATGCATAAATAAATTAAAAAGTAAAAGATTAATATCTTCTTGAATTATCGCAGTGTTACGAAATAAAGCTCGTATTAAACTTGCCAGCAACGATTTATCCAACTAAATGTAATTACTTAATATTTAAGCTTACACTCTATCGCTTTAATCCACACCGATTCAAAGTAAATCTACTATACATAATCGAGCTTAATTAACTATTATTGGATGCTTAAAAAAGATAATATTAAATCCGTTCGCATTTACTCTGCAAATATTTTTATTGACAGTCCATTTTCGAATAAAGAAGGTATTCCGCTCATTACCGTTGGCAGTAAACGATTCGAAAACAAATAACCGAAAATTGTTGAGCGGTACGGCAGAATGCATAATAAACTTTCAATACTCCTCGCGTACACTCTCATATCTTCATTCAGAAGCTTAACAAAATTGAACCGTCCGCTTAGATTAATGCCTGCGAGCGTACAGTACGTACCGATGCAAAAAGGAGTCAGAGGAGCACCGGTCCTCCCGCGACATTCCACCTACGTACACGTAAAATGAAATCTATCCCGCTGCAAGCGACGCGTCTTCATTGTTTTGCCCCGCAATTCCTCCTCGGACAAAATTGTAATAGCCGCCATTAGCCAATGCGGGGACCACCCTCCCTTCTTTAACCCGGCAGCCGGGTGCGGCCGCGCAGTAATAGCCTCAGCCTGTTTTATGCAGCTGTTTGTCGCGCGATTACGTCGCTTTATGGCGCCAGCCCGGGTTATGTACGGGAGGCAGCCTTGTACGAACTCACCTTACTCACCTCCCCCGCGCTGGATCTATAATTGAGATTTTATCGCCCAACGCGAACGTGCGCGAGCTATCACGTTTTCGATATGCAGACTCCGGTATCCCCCCCCCTCCTCACTCCCCCTCCCGACGCGGAGCTGACGGAGTACTAAAAACACCTCGTTGTTTGACGTTCTTACGATGCTGTTACGGTTTTCCAGGCTTCTGCCGCCGCGGCTACGGCTGCATATTATAAACTTTTCCGGGAAAGGAGGTCGATACTGAGTTATCGGGCATTGTTTTGCGGCGGTTGTAAACTAATTTCGGCGGCGAAAAAGGAAGGGAGTTTTGAAGCGCTTTTTGGTCGCCTCGTTTCGTTTTATCTGTGTCTGATTAATTATGCTTAAAGTTATTCGGATGGATGGTTTTTATGTGATATTATATGCATTGTGTTTGTTAAACGTTTTTTGGATGGATGGTTTTTATGTGCGAATTTCTTTTTTAATTAAAAGTGTTTTTATCTCTTTTAATATTTGAGCTTATAAAGATTTTTCTAGAAACGAAATTTCTATGCACCGAGGACATTGCTTTTAATCTTACGTTAGAAGCTTGTATTAAGTTACACAACAGGTGTTATGGAAAGAGATTGGCATTAAACTAAGAATAAAATTAACCTGGATAATATATTTTCTAAAAAAATAATATTAAATTTTTTATCTCTGCACAAGGCTCAATAATATTCTAAAGTATTTTAAATATAAAAAGTAGTAGTAGTCAAATTTGGCAAAACATTTTTGTTTTTGCAAATTACAAAAATATTATTCTTTTATCACGTAATATAAAAAATACATTTTTTATTGTATTGTATAAACTTAATTCTTTTTCTTTACTCTTTGCAGTTTGTCGTAGGATAATTCCGACGTGCAATGGATAACGCAGTTTTATCATAATATGATCGAGGAAAGTGCAGCAAAGACGTTTGGAGAAATCGGTAAATTAAACAATAAAATACATTTCTTTTCATATACATTTAAATTGACTTTTTAATATTAAATGATGCGAAAGTGGCAAATTTGAATTAAATTTTATTAGTTTTAGTTATTTTGAATTTAGAAATTCAATTTGATATTTTTTTATTTAGTAATCCCACGATCTGATTACTATCTACAATAGGATCTAAAATCTGTCGATCGATACTGCTTCTAAAATCTCATTTTGAACGAACTCACACATCTATGCCGATACGAAAATCTTCAACAATGTGAAAATCACTTTAAATTCCTATTGTACTGTAGGAGAAGCAGCAATATATAAACCTGTACTTATGACCCAAACGGGACTTATATACCGAGGCGGTTATAAAAAAAAAAATAGCGTGCGTAACATTGCATAAAAAATTATAGATTGTTGTTATCCCAATACTTATTACGAAATCTAATATTAAAATAATAATGTAACGTTGTGCAACAAATAATGCAAAAAATTCTTACGGGTCTACATTTTATTCAAAGAATTTATTACTCTACAAAGTATTTTATTACATTAAAAGACACGCTAGCCTCGCCAAATTAAAAATAAAACTGAATTTCGAAAGGCTGCATTTTTAAATTAAAATTATTTTCTATACCTAAGATATTAAAGTCATATAATACCATAAGAGGATGCGCGCAATAAAAGATGAAAAGTCTGTCTCTGTATATCTGTCGCGGCGAATGAAAAGTCTAATATTCTCTTAGAATGTTTTGCCATTTATATTTTTTGCCCGGCTTTACGTCCCCAACATTATATCTTCTCACCAACTAAAGCGCGCCTCCTAATGAAAATATTTTCAAATTACGGTGAATCTCTCTCTCTCTCTCTCTCTCTCTATCCTCTAATAATCAATGCTGAATCTTATCCGCGGGAAAAAAATATTATCGCTTTAATAACAGCTGAAAGCAGCAGGTCATATTCTCTCGCGCAATAACTCTCTCTCGAAATGGCCCTCCGTCAATGGAACGAGGGCCAACGACATCTGCGCTCTTGGCCTCATAATTGTTATGAAAGTCATAACGGAAGAATCTGTTTATCTTTGTCGTCCTGCTCCTCCTCCCTCCCCCCCCTCGTCGCATCGCTATTTCCCTCCCTCCCCAGAATCATTTACCATTCCTCAAGCGTCCGACTTCGTTATTGTATCCGCTGCTATCCATCGTGACTTGGCGCGCGTTCCGAGGCTCCCCCCCTTTTCCCCGAGGCTCTCGCAGCCTCTGGTAAAGTACCGGCGAACGGGAATGAGAAACGACGCGCGAGGCGCGACGCGTTATAAACATAAAGATGCTCGCGGAGATACCGCGGAAGGAGCCTGCATGGAGAGAGGCTGCCGCCGGTCCGAGGATACGATGCAGATCGGCGTTTCGACGAGCTTTCTTCCATTTTTTCGTCACCGTTCCGAGCTCTCCGGCTGCGTCTTTATGGAGGGGCTGCCGGGAAGGCGCTGTATAGCCGCGGGTTTATCGCTCGGGAAAAAGGCCGAGGAGATGAAGTGGCTCTATATGCACGACGCGTCGCTCGACGCCCGAGCTTTTCGTTAGTATCAGCTTTATAAGATATTATTAACGGGTAAATTCTGGTCAACAGTTTTTTGTTTGTCGAATCTAATTTGGAAAACCGGCTTAAGAGTTTACTTTTTAATTGAGAACAATCGTGTTTGTTTTGAATTTTTTGCATATTTTGGTGGTTTTGTTGTAATACTCAGTAGATTCATTTACTATTGATCAATTGTAATCACTCGTCGAACAGAAGTTTAGTTCCTTAAAGATAAATTGAAAATCACGGGGAGGCAAAAATTCACATCTCTTTTTTCAACGATGTTTAAAGAGCCAGTTATCCTGTTTTAAAATCTTGATCTCCGTCAGCGATATAAAATGCGGCCCATCAAGTTTTAACTTGATCGAGTGAAATATCGAGAGCGTATAAAAATGCCGAATAAAGTTATTTCTTTTATCTGCGTTACGCATCGCCCGAAATCGCAAACTTTCGCTCGGGATCCGAAGGCCAAAAAAAATTTCATTTTCCACTCTCTCTCTCTCTCTCTCTCTCTCTCTCTCTCTCTCTCTCTCTCTCTCTCTCTCTCTTCAGGCTCCATCGTTCTCCTCCCCGAATCAATCTGCCGAAACTCCTTTTTCCCCAATCAATAAAACCAATTCAATATAGCGGGAGAACGAAAGGAGAGATCGTCACCAGATAGAATCCGCGTGTCAAACGCCGCCGTGCTAAAACAAGTTCGCCTCTACCTCCATCCCTCGTCAAAATCACGCGCGCTGATTCGGAATTCGCGACGGGCTTATCTCCGCGGAAATTTCCTCGATTTGGTAAAGAGAAGGGGTGAGGGGGGGAAATCTTCGTACAATCCGATCCGCGAAGTTGGAGCTTCCCCCGTTGCCGTGTCGGGAATTCCGAAGGAGGCAAGACCTGTGCACGTTGCTCCGCGCGTTCCATAATTCAGGCTTAACTATCGATCCTCGTGGCCCGTTACTCTCGATTAAATGCGCCCTTCCTGATGCTACTCCACCTCATTGCCCGCATCGTCTCTCAATGAGGTCTCCTAAGGTCAGCTGCGTGTACATCTTGTAAGGGGGGAACGATAACAAGGCGCCGAGCGCCGGGCGTAAACTGCGAATTTATTAGGGTAATGGATAGGCTCGAGTGTGATTGCTTGCGTAAATTTATTTCTCCCGTCGTCGCTTATTTGTAGCTCTAGTTTTATTGAAGCCACAAGGCGAGAGCTCAGGGTCAAGCTGAAAATCTAGTCCGAAGGAGTGTTTGGGTGTTGTTCAGCACGACTTTACAGAGAATAACGTAAAATATTCACGAAGTTATGCTTGCGAATGTATGGCAGATTAATCGACCCAAAAATACGTCTTCTCTTGAGATATGTATTACACAGCGGTTTCTCGAAAACAGCTACTTACTATTGTAAATCATTCGTCGTATTCAGCATCCGAAAGGTTGGTCATTTGAAAAAAAAAATCTGACCTCTATAAAAGCATTTTCGCCAAGAGGCAAAGGTACTAAAAAGCTATTTATATCCAAGATAATTTTCAATAAAAATGAGAGAAATAACTTACAGGATAACAAATACAAATGAATCTTGGCTAGAGTAGAGAAAGTAAAAATGAATGTATATAATTTACCCATAAGTAGTACATTAAGCTAATGCCAAATGGTTCAGGATTATCTCTTGCTTAATAATAAACTCGAAAGAAAGGCGTGGGCACCAAAACAAGAAAATATAGGGCTCCGCTCCTGCCTACTCGGCACATGAGCTTAACGATGATACAAACGCACAATTGCTGGCTCAATTCAAAGGGATTCCCCGAGTAAAGGGAAAGAGTGAAGGAGCGCGGAGTATAATCAAAACCATTCGACCCCGCTGGGAAGTAAGGGTGGGTTATATCTTCCTTCCATCGAGAATTCTTTACCGCCTGGCGCCTTTGGCATATTGATGAGCGATTTCTCGATTCATTTTTTTTACTTTTCTAAATTCTTATCTGTAATCAAATATACAAAGCGGCGCGATTGTTTTTATTGAAAATAACGTGCTCTGATGGTGCGTAAAATTTAATTTTTCAGGAATTTTATAATTTCATAAGATCTTTTCAAAGACAGAAGTTTGATTCATAGCTTTTCATACTTTTAAGCTGGAGTAGTTACGCCAAGTGTCATTATTATCATCCCATTTGCATTTTCGGTTCATTGAAGTTCTTCGAGAATCTAAATCTCCGCGTTTCTCCCGCCCACAAAATCGCTTCCAATTTCAAAATGGCAGAAAATTTGACCTCAATTTATCTGAAAATCAATCTCCGCCCGTTTGATTCTCTATCGCGGAAAAAGAAGGATGAAGTAATAGGAAAGAAATAAATGTAAAAGGATATAGATAAGTAGAGGCAGCACTTAAAAGAAGAATTAGTGCTGACTAAAGTTTTATTCACGTTTCAACAATAAAGGTCTGATTTCTAATTTATTAGTGAAGCGTTATCAACTCACGAATCGGAAAGTAGATTTTATTTTTAAAGTAAAATTCAAATGAAAAGTTTTATTTTACTTGAAAAAACTATACGCAATTTATTAAAAAATGTTTAATAAAAAATTATATTCTTTATAATAAATTATACCACTGCCAAAAATAATTGAAAAAATAATAAAATAAAAAATAAAAAATGTATTTCTACGGGAAGTAAGGCTTACTTCACATTATTAAATTATTCCACCTTGATGGAAAAGAGATAAGAAAGGTCTTCCAACTAATTTTATTGTTGTACAGTACAGAATTGAAGACTGACTTCATTTACAAGACTTTTGTTTTAATCAAGGAGAGAAAGTTTTGTCGCTACTTTCGTACTTGAATTTTAAAGTGTACTTAATTAGTGAAAATGATTATGATAAACGAATTCTCTAACTGTTTTGCATTCGTATACGATTCATTGCTATTAAAATAAATAGAAGCAACAAGTAATTCCAGTTTCAATAATATTTTTCGTCCTGTTACAAATTTCATCAGTTACAATTTCATCAGTCGGATTTCTATTTATAAATAATTTAATTTACACTTCCAAATCAAGAGGTTGCTAAAAAAAATCCGTTCATCTTAAATTTAAAAGCTCATATTTTTCCCCACTGTAAAGCAAAAAATGTTCACTTCAAGGAAACCAAGTGAACTCATAAAGTCGCTCGAAGTCTTGGCTCCATCTCCTTCCCAAAAGTGCTTCGGCCATACCTTCTTTCTCCAGCCTCCGCTCGTATACTCCCTCCCTCTTTCCTCTTTATTGCTTCGATCTCTATAGCTACCGAATATCTTTGACACTACTTGCATCCGTCACTGCACTTTAGCACAATATAATCTGAAACTCACAATGGCTATCGAAGTCAAAGTGAGAGGCTGCAAGCTTACTGGCAATATTTACTACTAAAGGCTCCGTTGTATTTTCAGAATTCAACGATTCTTGCTACTTCGGTATGCGAGGATAAAGAGAATCGACTCTTGATTTAATTCCGCCATGACAGACGCGATAACGGCTCTCCCTGGCATACTAATTTTATATGGCTCGCTATATACGCGTGTCGGCGAAAAAAGAAATGACGTAAAAAAAGAGAGGGAGCGACGGAGCAGAAGAGAACAAGGTGCGCGAGGAGAGGACGGGAGCGTTTTCCTTGCCTCAGGGGAGAGCTTTCGCCGGGTTTCCTTTTCAATTTTCTCGATTGTTTCTATCGGGATTGTTAGCTGATTTCCGTTCGATTTATATGCCGGAAGGGAGGAATTTAATCGCTAAGGGCAGATTAATTTTTTTTTCTTATACGTTTCTCTTAATGTATGGGTTTCAATCAGTGCTGTACAGTTAGAAATAGAGCTGTTAAAGCGTTATTCAGTCTATTTATAGCTCCGTCGGAATAAAAATAAGTTTATTATTTTTGAAAATTTCAGAAAGCAACGCTTGTAATAAAAATTTATATAAATAACGAAAAGCTATACGCTCTAAAAATGGCTCTAAGTTTTGCGGATCGTATGTGTACTCAAGTTCGGTAAATATATGTTCCACAAACACTGCCTTTACTCGGTAAACATCTCTTGCTCATACGAACGCTGAAAGGATCGTTCGCTATCAAATTTTGACTTAGTTTTATCGATTATTTTTGATATTAAGGAGGATCCTCAGTGATGTAAAAATAATACCACAATAATAAACATTTTTTATAATGTTAATTACAAACACACGAACAAACTCACAAAATTTGAACACGATTGACCATTTATTTTTGAAGATATTAATTATTAAAATTATTAATTTAACATGGGATTAGCATCATACATACGTGAAAGTTATACTTTGAGTATTTTTTTTAATATTTAAAATAATCGGAAGATAACAAGAAACATATGAGAAGAAAGAGAATTTAACGATAGTGCATGAATAATGTAGCCGAAAATCCAGGGTTAAATTTTTATAGACATTGTATTGAAGGTAAAAAACATTCGAACCACCTTAAAAAAGTCAAGGCATTTGCAACAATTATTTTTCACGTTGCACAAAATAAGCTACCCACTTTATTACATGGTTCATCATTGTTCTAGGAGGAAATAAAGTAACTTTTAAATCCAAAAGAGGCATACAAGAAAAGTGTCATGAATTAATAAAATATAGCTGTATTAAATCACTGGCAGTGTCAGAGGAATGGCAATTAATAATTATTATTATAAACATAATAATAATGAAGCGAATATACTTGATATATGAGAGAATATTGTCATTATTTATTATTATCCTTCAAAATATATTTTTAAAAATTGTCTTTTAATGCTAATTTGATAGGTGCAAAATATTTATTTAAAGGTGCGTATATTTTGATGCGCTTTGTTATTTTATATTCAAAAAAATTTGCGTTCATTTACAAGATTTAAAATTCAAATTTATGAAAGATTAATATTTATATGGCTACTTAATGATCAGTGCATGTAAATCCTTATAGGAAAGTATAATATCGGTAAAATGTAAAAGGCAAATATTATTAATATAAAGTTTTGTTTCCTGAAACTAAAAAAGAATATTGCATACTGATGTTCTTTAGAATTTTAAGAACAGGTTGCTACGATACACAGCAGGTTTTGTGTGAAAAGGATCCAGTTTTTCAAGTTGCGGTTGATAATATCCAGTCATATTTTTCATAAAAACTTCGTTATAACAATAGATAATTCTATTAAAAATTAAAATAAGGACAATATTCCATCATTCGTTTTAAATCCTATATAAAACAAAAACCAATTCCAGCTACAAATATTTTTTTCGCGCAGCTTTACTTATATATTTACTTTTGACAACGTAAACTAAATAAATGCTCAAAGCTGCGTTCCAGCAAAAACAATCTTTTGTATTTTTTTCCGGGAAGGTAGCTTCATCAGAATTTCCATTAGACACAGAGAGTCTGTGGATCCGTTTTGCGATGTCGTTAGCCTCCGCTCCCTCGGCTAAAGCAGTTAATTCATTCGGCGCGCAGTTCCAATGAATTTAAATTCACAGAAATCGCAGTCAAATGCTATTCAAAAGCGGCGCCCGGCTTAATCCGGCACACGTGTCCCGCGCGCCGCCGCCGCCGCCGCCGCCGCCGCCACCGCCGCCGCTACTCACGCATATTTCCGCGAGCAAAACAAGAGGAAGACGGTGCCGGCAGGTAATAGTAGCTATTTCGCAGTTACAAAGACGCACGAGACGCGCTCGAGAGCTTTCGAGTTTTATCGCGCGTCGAGGCGGGAGTGGGCAGAGCGCAACTTTGTCTTTTGTGAGTCAAATGCAGCAGCGGCGGCGGCGGTATCCCTGTTTCTTGTCTTTCTCCGTTCCTCTTGTTCCTCTTTGCTTTCATTTCCCCTCTATATGCTCTTTCCAGCCACGTGGCGCTCTACTTCCTCGGGTATTTTCCGTCTTTGTTCCGGTGACGAGCGCTCCCCGTTTCTTCTCAAAGTGCGTCACACTGTGTGTACACTTGTTTTGCCAGATTCGAAGGCCTTTGTTTCTCTCGAATTTTATTCACCTGCTCTTACTCGCGCAACATTGTTTCAATTTAGAAGGGAATTTTTGAGCAAATTTATTGTTGCACCTTTGAGCAAAAAAAAAGGGGTTGTTGCAGAGAAATTTACAGTCGTTACCTTGCTTTGCGTGCAATAGCTAGAAAAAAGTTTTCTTTTAATTTTATTGATTTATCAATTATTTAGAAAATATTATGGAAATGAAAAGAATACAACACTTTCCAGCTAATGAAATTTTTGCACTAAACTTATAAAATCTAATATGAAGTTGATTTTGATATGAAAATTTTATAATGTGAATCTACTTAACCTTTTACCCCTTCTCTGAGTTTAATCGCAATTAAGGAAATAAGTTTAACAATGACTCGCAATATTTCGGAGATAAATGTGCATCATAAAAGTAGATTAAATGCAAGGATGTATTTACAGCGATTCTTTTCTGAACAATGAATATATTAGTTTTTATGAGGGCAACAATTAATTAAAAAATTTACGAGTGAAATTTTTACTTCGCGACTCGGGAACTTCACTGTTCATTTTTTCGAGATTTAAAAAAGTTAAAACTTCGTATATTAAAATCTGAAAAATGGCTGCACATAAAAATAAAATTTTTATTCGAAAACGGAAGACGAAACGGCAGAAAATATTATATGCAACGTATGTATCTGGATTCTCACTAAATTTCAAAATTATGTCAATCGTAAGCTTTTCCTAATCTTTATAAGAGTCTGAAAAATTACTCTCGTACTTCATAACTTTCTCACTCCGGCTATTCGTATATTTTAAAACCCTCCACGAGAAGGACTATAAAACTTTATCTCTTTAAAGTACTTTTTCAAAGTAAATAATAAATACATTATGTACCGAATAAAAAACTCGACCACTTTTAATTCTTTCAAAAAACATTCGCTCGAGCCTGAATGTAAGTAAAATTGTACTGTTCAACGACCACGAAAAAGAAGGCTAGAAACTCATTCAATCTCGAAGAGAGCCAACATCAATATCAGAATTATTCCGCTACACTTTTCAGGATAGGCCCGAAGTGCCGGCGAAGATCCCGTTCTCTCTCGCGAGCGAGGTGTTATTTACGAGGCTCCCGGCGCCATTCACTCGCACGCACTTGACTGCTCGGCGGAAACAATACACCGGCGGCCACGCGTCGTAACGGAAGCTTCATCCGCGACGTCCTCAAGCCGCTTCATCGCGTAATTTCTCTATTATTCATACGGACGACGATGAGAGGCGCGAGTGCGCGAGCTGCTCTTTCTCCCCTTCTCTCTCTCTCTCTCTCTCTCTCTCTCTCTCTCTCTCTCTCTCTCTCTCTCTCTCTCTCTCTCTCTTTCTCCTTGCGTCGTTAAAAGACTCCACGCGGAAAGGGGTGTAACTTTAAGTGGTGGGTGGCACATACGCACAACGGGCAAAATTGTTTGCCGGATAATTGCGCTGTCGCATACCGCCGGCGAATTTTCTTCGTGCTGCTTACGCTGTTATGACTGGTTATTTGTTCAGCTTAGCTGCTAATTTAGTGCGTGATTTTGAGAGGCGCAAGTGTCACGAGAGCTGGATTATATAGTTACTGTGCAGTATAGTTGATTAATATTTATACAATGTAATTAGTTAAAATTTAAAATTCGTCAAATATAATATTTCTATTCGCAAACACAAAAGGGCAAACCATAAATATTTATCAGCCCTGCAAGTTAGTTATCAAGTTACGCATCCAGGATTGAAACTTTAATTTTTCCCGAGTTCGAAACACAGCAACAGCCTGAAAGTCAAAGTTGATTCATTCCCCCAGGAGGGTAAACGTTACTCGAGACTTCATAACCCCGAAGCTGCGACTCGAAAACTTGGAGGAAATACTCTTGCCGACGATTACATCGTCGCGGAGCTCCGCGCGCGAGTTCCAACTCGGTTTTCCACGGGCCATCACGCACTGTGCGCATTAAGTCGACGCCATTCGATTAGACGCAGGTGCAGAGACGCGGCCCCGCTAACGAGCTTATCGAATTCATTGAATTACGGAGGCGCGGCGCTGCGCCGCCGGATTTCAAAGCCTGCGTTGGGAGAGAGAGAGAGAGAGAGAGAGAGAGAGAGCAAAATATCCGAGGGTTTTACGAGCGATAAATTAATGGGGCCAAAGAGGGTTTGGCCCCCGAGAGCGGCGCACCGCTCCCTCGGGATACATTTTGAGTATTGTTTACGACGGAAGAACGTGAGACGCGCGCTTGAAGTTTTCAAAAATTGATTTTTCCTCTGCCGAGTGCGATCTGTCTTGCTTTGAACGTCAGTTTCAACGATTTTTTAGAGGCGTCAGAATAGATTGTTCGAAAGAAGAATGTTGTGTGTGGTTAATAATTTATTATTTGAGTGCAGCACCAAGGCAAAATTAAGGATTATTATAAAGGTTGTATTTTGTGGCTTATTGTATTATTAAAATATGCGGGAAAGCTTGTAAGCTTATTATACCGCTGCGGTTAGCTTCATTATCACGTTTTTTCACGCAACTGATTAACGAAAATAAAATTGAGATTTAGAGATTTTCTCACATTAAAATATGAAATTTTTATTTATTTAATACGGCAGAAGGCTTTTAAAAAAAATCGTAGTCATCCTATTTCGCAAAAGCATTGTATGTAAGATAGTGTTGCCTAATAATAAGATAAAAACAGTTCTTAACGTTTAAAGAGACATAATCTTCGGTACTGCAGCAGATATACTTCGATAAATCATTTTTTCAATATGTTTAATGATAAAAATATAATAAATGACGACACTAAGTACTCTATTGAGCAATATTTTTCCTGTGAAAAAACGATCTCAATCTCTTCTTTGCTCCTGAAAATTCGCCAGCTCCACTCTGTTCTCTCTCTCTCTCTCTCCCAGCCTCTCTCTCTCTCTCTCCCGCTTCTCCTTAACGATCATCCCATAAAGGAAAGGCGAAACAACGAATCGCCGCCGGCACGAGATATTGTTGTGATTTATAATAATGGTCCTCTTACCAACGAGCGAGAAGCGCCCAATCAATTGTCGTCGCTCGCTCTCCTCTATTTCTACGCCGCAGCCACCGTAACTGCTTTCTCTCCTTTCCTGCGGACGATTAGATCGCCGCTCGACGAATATTGGTCCGTGTCCTTGGCGGAGGTCAAGCGCCGCGAGCTTAATTGCCAAGCAGGTCGTCGCTTCTGCTTGAAATAAGAACAGGAGGAAACAATAGAGCCAGACGACGATAGGGATTAAGTGAGAAATATTTGGGGGGGAAAGCTGCGGCAAGGAGGAGCGAGAGAATAAGACGCTTTAAGTCGGATACGGCTATGTTTTATTTAGTCAAGAATTTTATCGAAATGCGAAAGGACTCATTCAAATCGGATTATCTTTTTGTGCTTTTTAGCTCTTTCGTTGTTCTACTCTTGATCAATGCACCGAAAGCTTCATAATGAAATTTGGTTTATTAATGACTTGTGTTATCGAAGATGGCGTATGTTGAGTGGACCTGCAAAATACTTTTTATTATTTTCCGCAATGTGCATGATATTATTATAAGTTTAATTAAAAAATTAACGCAGTGCTTTAGAAATTAAAAATCTTTTTTGATAAACGAATATAACATATAAAAGCTGCATTGTTGAAAAAAAATATTGAACCACTGCGAGCTTTTTTTTATTTTTTAATATTTTGATAAATTTATATAAATTTCATAATCGAGAAAGAATTATTATTAGTTAATGCTATTACTTCATTCACTTTACTGTACCAACATCAACTTGGTAAATAATTTTTTTAATAACCTACGGATATCTGAGTTAACACCCAGATTTGTAAGAAAAGGAATTGATACCATTTTTCTGATAACAATCAACCTACATCTCAATTGTACCTACATTCCCATGTTTACAAATCCTGTGCCAACTAACATCCAACAGCGATCCCGCTAATGCGAGAACATAGGGCGAAAAAGCGCAGAAATTCCAGGAGAGAAAGAGAGAGAGGCAGGCAGGGAAAAAGAAAAAGGATGATGCGAGAGGAGAAAATTCCGGACACACACGTGGTAGGAAGGACGGAGCCTTGCCAGAATCAGGAAAAGAGAGAGAGGGGGGGGGGCGGAAAAAGGAAGCCGGGAGTAAAAAAGCGCTCAGGGAAAATCAATGGAAAAGTGTGTCGCCTACGAGATTGAAATATCGCAAGGCGAGCCCGGTTCTGCTCCAGCGGGTGGAATTCGAGTATATCTGACAGTCGGGGGGAGGGCTCTCGCCGATAATTCTGGCTTGTGTATCCAAGCCAATTGAGGGAAGAGAGAGTGGGCGATATTTTGCGCGAGATATATTTTCCCCGCTAGCGTCGAATTTGTTCCGGCGTTTCTGCTTGTCCCTCGGTTCGAACTTTTAACTGCGATTGCCCCCCGGCGGTTTTAAGTAGATATCGATGGATTTGGTCGGACCTGAGCCTTGAGTGGCTCAGTAGATTAGGCTCGCGCATCTCGTTCGGAGGACGTGAGTTCGAGTTCTGGGGCAGGCACCTCTGACACTGTTTTTTTCAAACAGGAAAACACTGTAGGTCCAGTTGGTAACTGGGGTGACGTACGCTTTACCAACTATAAGTAGCCACAAAAATTGAAATTGAAATGTATTAAAAAATACCTGATCGCGGCCTAAAGTCAAGCATAAAAAAAGGCCAACCTCAATGGTGGAAAATATTATACAACAATGACAAGATTCTTGAGGATCGAACTAGACATGCTACGGGGACGCAAAGGAGACGGGAGCTGTGTCAATACGGGGATCATGTGGATTAGAAACAGTAGCTTTGGAACTTGTTTGAAATGGAATACTGTTATTTGTACACGAACGTTTGCTTTAGTAATGACTTGTGTTATCAAAGATGGCGTATGATGAGTGGATTTGCAAAAACCTTTTTATTATTTTCTGTAATGTATATGACATTATTATAAGTTTATTTAACAAATTAATTTTTTGATTTAAAAAAAATAGATAAATATTTAGCTTTAATTTTATAAATTTTCAATATTTAAATGACTCTCAATTAACAAATATAAATAAAAAAAAGAGTAATGTACATAATCTGTAAAGTTAATAGAGATACGTATAAGATAATTCGACTTGATCTTTTAATAAAACGAACTCCGCAACAGCGAGATAGAATTTCATTAATTAAAACTTGAAAAATTAATCTTTATGTCGTAAGACACTAAAGTTTGTGAATAATAGTATCATCCTACCGTAAGAAAGTTACAAGCCCTTGCTTACTCAATACTTCTTTCAATAGAGCTTTTTAAAGAGCAAAATTCTTTTAAGAATCTAGCAAAAAACATAATAAACCAAGTGAAGACAACATTGACCAGAGTCTTGATCTTAATATTATTACCCAAAAACCTTTCTTGCTCGTAACGCGGCATAAAAGAATCGGGAAGAAAACGACTACTCATCTCAAAGCACAATTGTACTCGTTACGGGGCGCATCGAATTACACGCTTTCTCCTACGTTTTTCCGCATTGCTAATGAGATCGTCGAATATCCAGGCTTACTTGCTCTTCGCTTTTCTCCTCAAATTGGGCCACTCGCAGCGCAAAATTCACGATCCGCGATCCAATTAGGGGGAAAGCTAGGCTGAGATCCTTACATGATTCCGTAGTAATTACGCGTCCGCGGACTGTATACACAGCACTGCCGGTGCCGGATGGCTAAGGGGATGATGAGTTCTTTCAGTCATTCGAAAAAAAAATACTTTGTAAGATTGATGAGCAGATGCATTTCAAAACAATCTGATGAGCAAATTTCAAGTGTCTCCGATAAAATAATTTATGTTAAAATGGAACCTACTTTATGCAAATTGAGAAAGATAGAAATCCTAATCACCAAGGAATACAAATATGCAGATTATAAATTCCTGTCCTAAATCAAAAACATTCCTTGGAATACAAAAAAAAGATCATAAGAAACTATTTGTTATTTAAGTAAATATATGTGCAACTTCAAGTTAAGCTTCAAATTTTTCCACGATTTTTAATAATTCAGTCGACTTTAAAAATAAACAATTAATTATAATTAATTCCAAATGTTTTATTTGCGAAACAGACAAATACGTCATTCACAGAAGACAAAGCAAAACCTTATTCGGATCCTCGAAGCTCGAAGAATTTCCATGACTAATGAGAGCACAGAATGGCTCTGTTTGTTTAGATGTCTTGAATCTTTGATCGAACGTTCTTAATCCCACCGTAGCCTGCAGCGAAGCTCTCGCGCCACATGCCGCAAAATCTTTCGTACCCACCCAGCAGTCGGCTAAACCGCGATTTTCTCTGTGCGTGGAAGAGAGTGAACGGTAATTTGAATTTCACGAAACGTTTGGGAATTGCTAATTCACGGAAAGCTGACGAGCTCCAACTTTAACGTATGCGACTGTACTTTGGCGTCCATATATATATTACGCTTTTTCTCAGTAAAATATAAATTTCAAACAAGAACATTATTTAAATCAACTAATCCTTCAGTTATTTACATAAGCAGGGAAAATTGTGAGTTAGCAGCTGGATTATTTGTTCACAATAGAACTTGTCTTGAAAGAGGAATACGGATGTATAGGTGTATGGGTGTATGTGATTGTAGTCTTGTGCTTGCAACAAGAGAGGAAGCTACCAGCTTTTTCCAATTGTGATAAAACAGCAGACTCGATACCAGAGGCATTCAGCCTTTATCATTTACCTATTACATAAATTGTTTGGTTTACAGTGTAGCCATTCGGTCGAGGTGATGGGAATAATCATTAATGTTTACAACAAGTTCAATCTTATCTTGAGTGCTCTCGACGATTTCTTATCGACACGTCGCTCAGCGTTTCCTTATCCCCCGCCTTTTCCCCAACTCCCACAGAGTAATCCTCAAAGAAGCAGTCGATGCCCCGCGACGACGGCAATTCTTTCTCGCCAAGAAGGACTTTGTTCGCTATTTTTCTCTTTCTCCGCTCTCTCCCTCTCTTTCTCTTTTCTAGGAGGCAATAAAAAAGGCATCGTACAAAAGCTCCTCCTCGTTCCCATCCACACGAAAGGCGAGCGGGAGAAGGAGCTTTTTATCTAACCTCAATTATTAGAGACGCCTTTCCTCACCTTCCTGTGAATTTCCTCCCCTTTTCAAGCGGATCGAAAAACATAAACATTTTTCCTTCTTGCATAATCTAATAATGAATATAATCCGCTGTTTCCTGCCTTCATTTTTCTCCATCTGTCTCTTTTTATCAAAAGATTTCAACCAAGTGATAGATTAATAAAGTATGCTTTTATAATAGGATTACAACTATTTATTATGCATAATAATCTCTCATTTTGAAATCCAATTTTGACTTTTACAGTGCGATGGAACGGAAAACCTCATGACGAACTGATTGCAACAAAATTGCAGTCAATGCGCACCATCAAGAAAGTTTTGTTACTAAAACTTGAAAACTAATCTCCAAAAAATATATACAGGTAGTTACTGCAAATTTGCCTGCGACGATAAATCTATGTATTTTCAGAGGGCCGTATTTTCAAGGCGTTAGTAGCACAAAAGCCGTAAATATTTTGTTGCAAAGCTTCTACATCAAAATATCGCTCATAAAAATGCGCTTCTGCTAAAAAATGCTCCGTCAAATATCTGCCGCGAAAATTGCTCCATTGAATATTGCCTATATATATTGTATAGAGCACACTTGCGCGCGACACTCACGTTAGAAGCGCTCGAAGAGAGTTACGTCGTGTAACTTGCCGTGCGCTTACGACATGACATGTAAACACAATTAGAATGATTTAATGATTTAGTTGGATAACTATGTTGGGGTTCCCAGACGAGTCTATTCAATGGAAATGTTGAAAATCCAGATTTGATGCTTAACTCCGGTAGTTTCTGAGATTGTCGTCATCGCCTAATGTTTTCGAAGTATTTGCACTTCGTAATTTACAAAGTTCAACTTCCATTTCCCTTTGTTGAAGAGGGCCTCATTCGTTGCCAAGTTTCAAGTGAATTACTTTCATCATTTATTTAATTAATTAACTAAATTAATTTCGGCAAATTAAAAAGTTTATTACTACGTTTTTTTCCTGTTAGAAAAAAAATTACTCTCATCCATTATTTAATTAATTAACTGAATTAATTTCGACAAATTAGAAAGTTTATTACTATGCTTTCTTCCTATTAGAGAAACCACTGCCAATTTATTGGCATGTAGCTTCCTCCCGCCTATATTTATAGTAATAGTTTATAGTAATAGTTCGAATATGAAATGTATTTAAAGCCAGACACATACAATTTTCAAAAACCATTTATTCGTATTACTCATACCCTAAAATGCAATTATAACATGTTTTTAAAACAATTCCAAAAATTACTATTACAAAGCTTCCTCTAGGAAAAAGCAAAAAGATTTTTTAGAATGGTTCTACTGTCTTATTTAATTGCATACGAATTGCTGAAGTATCTTAACAGAGTAAAAATGTTGGGTTATTCAATGCCGGCGGATCAAATAGTATTTGATCTCCTAGCGTACCCAAGTAGTATCCTCTGTCTGTAATTGATTCTCTGCGATCTCCACTAGAAGCGATATACGAATGCTAAGTGATGAAGTACATTGCCTTGATGTCAAAGTTCTTAGTTTACGGTTGAGACCCAAACCATTCATGGCGCATTCGAGTAACAGATTATGTATTGCACAATATTTACCGTCTCCGCGGAAGACATTGTTATAAAACGAGAGGTATTTCGAGAAAAGTAACGATAAAAATTTAATAGATTGATTATGTTAAGCCTGCAATAAATTCTCTAAAGCATAAAGTACTCCGGGCCAATGGTCAGTTAACTCTCGACCGTTGAGAAATCGACCCTCCAGTCTTCCATTCATATTCGAGAATTATCGAAGCAAAAAAATGAAGGAAACGCAACACAGAAGCCATAATAGCTCCGCTACGGGAGACAAAAAGGGGGCAATAGCGGAGGAAAGTTTCGAGCGCAGCGGCAATAAAAGTAACAAACGGTTCCCATACGGCGCTGCACCTAAGAAACGTCTCGCGCATCCGGATTTTCTCTCTCAGTCCAGGCCAATCTGACCGAGGGTGGGGGGGAGGGGAGAGCCGCAGCCTAAATTTTATTGCCCGGCCGCGAATCCCGTTCGATCATCTGTAAGCTTCGTCCGGATCGCGTTAGCTCGTCTGGAAATGGAGTTGTTGATGAGGAGCTCGTGCACGGCCGACCTTTAACAGCTGGATGCAGCGTGTCTGACGGGGACGCATGGGGTGGATGACCCAATTACCGCTGCCGGAATAACCTCCCCCCCCTCCCCTTGTCCGCGTCCGCAGACGTTGTGATTTACTTCGTTTGGACGGTTCGATAAATTGTTTTGAGCTTGATACGCAAACGCATGAGCTATTACGGTTCGATACTGCTATCATTACCTTTGGAATAATATGACCGTATAGTAACTGTTAACTGGCCGCGGCAATCAAGTGAGCGGTCGATTTGTATATAAAGCTAAATTGGGAATATTGCAGAGCGTATAATTGTTGGAGATTGCGAAATAATTAAAGAAAAATTCAAGTAGCATGCTGGGAAGAAAAATGCAAATTTACATACTTAGATTTCCTTTGAGAAATTAAAAAGAATTTTACTCACTGTACAGTGAGGTTATCTCGGTTCTCGGGTAATTGAAACCTCTATACATATCTTTGCACGTTAAAATTTTACGAGCTTAAAGTTTCATTAAGGAATACATAATACTTCTATTAGCTTTGACAAATCCTGATTTATGAGCTCTTTTTTAGTATCCACTTCAGAAATGTCATCAAAGGATATCTGAAGAATTCATTTTTCCATGCGGAATCGATTTTCACAAGTCGTCTTAAAAAAACTTTTAAAAAGGATAACGATAAAATTTAATTTCATCTCTTTATACTAAAGGAAATACTGATAAAAAAAACCATATAAACGAATTTCTCTATTTTTATCGGGAAAGAAATTAGAAGCAAGAAACAAGAAATTAGTAAAAGAGAAACGAGTATTACCCTACTTGCAATTATCGTATGTTTCCATTTCCAAGTTTGATACGAAAACTACATGCTCAGCCATAAAAAGCTTCTTAGCAAGTTCTCCTCGCAAAAAGATCGCAAATGGAAGAACCAGAATCCATTCGCAATTAATACTCGGCGGAACGAAGCGTCCGTGAAAATCCGTGGACCCGAAGCTCGTATCCCAGAAGTGGCCGGCGTCGCGATTCATTTTCCAGAAGCAGACACTTTGACAGAGGAAGTTCAGGCTCGCTTAAACGGAAAACCGAGCGTAGCCTTGATTAAAAATTAATCTCAGCCATGGCCCGTGAACGTCTCTCGCGTATCCTGTTGCCGGCTCGTTGCAGTAATAATTCACCGGACAATGCTCCTCCCTTCTATCTCTCTCGCGCCTCGTATTCCCCGCAACTGTCCAATTCACAGAGGAGCGAAAAGTGCCCCGGAGCGATAAGCGATTGCAATTTCTTCGCTCGGGCCTGCTTTTTTGCGATAGGCGAGAGCAGCTTTGCGTTTGTGTTGCCTGCGACTATACTTTATTTACTTCGCTTTTGTTTTTGCCGCATGTGGACCGATTGATTTTACTTCTGTAATGAAAACTAATTTTTTTGCGTGTGTACGCAAATTTCGAGAGGAGAAATGCGCTTTGTACGTTGTGCGAGTTTATGGGTCAATTATTCGAGAACGGCAGTTTTAATTTTCAAACTCGGATTACTTTCGCTTTTTTCACCCTTTGAGGGAAAGACCGTTTTTTTTTTGTTTTATAAAGGAATGTTTTTGGATCGCAATTTATGCTTGCTGATTTTCGAGATGGATTATATACTTTGAGGTACAATATGTACATACATTTTTATGAGTTTAGATAATATGAAAGTTAAAATTGACAAAAGTATTCAATAAAATGATAATATTGGGCCGAAAGTGAAGCACTAATTGTACTAAATAACATTCATAGACTCATTTTAAAGATTTTCAGTTATTTCAAACTCAACAACAATATTATCATCCGAGCGACGTTGGGAGTGAGGGAAATTTCGCTAGTTTAATATGAACAATTTTAGTGCTTTCATTGCAAAATTTTAATAAATAACGCTAAGAGGAAAATAAGCTTTTAGTTGAATGAGCAACTTCTCGGAACTAAATAAAATATTGATTGAAGCAGATGAAACCACTCTTATAATCCCGTGCTGCAGGCCATCGACTGATTTTCCGGGAAAATTTCGCGAAAATTTAGGGTATAATGGAATCAACATTATTACGATGCCGTGTTTATTTTACTTCTGTGTACAAGAAAGAAGCTCTGAGAAAATACCTGATAACCTGTTCCGTTTCATGCTTCATTTTTCCCTTATATTGTATCAAATAATATTAAATTATGAAGCTAAACTTCAGTGGAAAAACACAGAAAATTAGTTTCTTTTGAATCCTCTAGAGAAATTATTGCATTTTCAAGAGTATTAAAGAGTTCTTTTATTATTCTTCAATTGAATAAAAGCAAAGGTACAGTTTATTATAAATTCTTTATAATAGCGTATATTTCTGAGAATTTACAAATAAATTTTTATTAAATTCTCAAATAGGTAATGATAAAACGCATCAATTTATAGGGGTGACGTAGTTCTTTAAAAAAAATGTTTAATTCACTTTCTTTTTAACATATAACATTGTACATATTGTATCGATCAACTCTTCCTTTCTCTTGGCTTTCGAAATATTCCCTCGCCTATCTCTCATGAACGGGGTTTAATATTTTCTCAATTCAGCTTATACTGCGAGATTTAGTTTTTTTTTACCGAGGCAGAGTACGTTTACAACGTCATTGCAGGCGCGATTTCACCTTAACCAACAAACCTCAATGCTACGTGTGCCTCACGTACGCCAAATATTGTTGTTTGCAGAGAGGCGAGCCCACGTTACTTACTAGCTTGCTCTCGCATCTACACGTACTGAAACTTAACCCGAGCCTAGGCTTATTTTCCCCGAAAAATAAACGATTTTTTTCATCTGTTGCGAAACGAATACGTGGCATGTTCTATTTATCGAAAAAGACCCACTTTTTATCAGTTTTATATTGTGAACAGTAAAGTCATTGGTCTGTTTATGTACATATAAATTCAAAATATGTATCTAAAATACAAAATATATCTATATATATAAATTTTAACAATGCTAAATTGTGCCAATGTTCAGTGCACGAGTCTTATGTATATAAACAATACTTTATTTTAAATTTTACTTAAGACAATATAAAATTGGATTTAAAATATAAATTATTCAATAATTCTGTTTTTCCAATAATTTTTTTATAGCAGTTGAAGTTGACATAAAAAATTTTGATGGTCTTTTCGTCCAATTAAAATTTTTATTTTCAAAATACAATAAAAAAATTTTAATCCAATTACAACTCGAATTTCGTTTTAACTTCTGCGAATAAACAAAATTTTCGGAAAAATAAAATACTTTTTTATGCAGCTTTAAAAAACACCTAATAACCACGATTCTAAATACAATTATTCATCGAAAAATTACGAGAAGAAAATTTACATGCAGAACACACTCAACGTAAACCCTCTTTTCCCCCTGACAACTTCAGAAAACGGTTGAAACCAGTATAAGAAAGTGCAAGAAAGGCAGAGCGAACGTAGACTCAAGTAAAACACCAAGCGAGTTACAGTGCTGGTGTTTATGTGTGTACGAGCAGGTCGTGAGAGAGGGAGAGAGAGGGAGAGAGAGAGAAGCTGTGCAGTACAAAGATTTACGAGCATCGCAAAGGCGCTGCGTTTGCAACGTTGTTACCGCTGTCGTCGGGACCATCTAAATCAGCGCAATACGGCTGCGTTACATGCTAACGCACACACCGCGCACGACCGACCCAAGTGCCATGGCGAGCAAAGAGTCGCGGTACGCATCTTCGTGAGTTTGCTCGTCTTGCGTTTGATGCGCTTTCGGATTATCCTCTTGAATGCGTGAAAATCTGACGGATTACGCTTTTAGCGAAAGTTTGATCGTCACCTTGCAGAAGCACCTCTTGAGTTTAGGAAAATACGTGAAAAATTCTGCTTTTTTTAGAATTGAGCTTATCTTATTTTAAATGATAAGTAAATATGGAGTGTATTAATTTTTTTGCTGAGTAACTGATATTTTTAATCTTATTCACAGACACAGCATGGAAATAAAAAACCTTCATGCACAGAGTGCTTTTTTTAATACAGCTTGTATGTAAAGTATTTGGTATTCGTTGCTTTTATATTTTAAAATCGATATTTGTTTTAATTTCCTATATTGAACCGACTTATTAAAAGTCCCAATCTATTTAGAGTGAAACATAACATTCAGCACTGCATCACTTCTTATCAAGCTTTATATCGTATTGCAGTACTTTTAATTATTTACGGTGGTAAGCCATCTATTGCGATGATACCAGTGCAACTTACATTAGATTCTGTATAGCGAACTTCATTAAGATTCTCGGCGGGCTTAATAGGAAATTTCCTTCGTTATGCAATAAATTATGCGTTAACAAAAGCTATCCCTTATTAATGTGTTAATAATAATTTCAATATTTTCATTATAAGTACATTATAAGTAGCTTGTAAATTTTTCTTTTATTTAATTTAAGTCTTGGTTTCCATAAGGTGAACCATATTGCCATGCGTTTGTCTGCCAAGTGAAAAAAATATTGCATGCATCGAACATCATTCCATAAGGTTATAATTATGCAAAATATGTACACGATCTCTACATTAGTCATCAGTATTACAGTATAATTACTCAAATGCATTTTGTATTTACTGAATTTAATGCTGCTCTTATGTCGAACAACTATTCAATTGATTTAATGCAACACGGATTATACATTTATCAAAAGTAAGCTTCATTAGCTTTTCCACAAATTCGCAAGCAGCGAAAATTAGCTTCCTCGTAATCTTTTCAAAACTCCTGCGCATTTTTCCCCACAGTTCCATTAAGCTGAAACGAAACAAAATGATTTGGCCGCACGTAACGGCAGACCAACAATTTTCTTTTAACCTCGCGAATCTCGAACAGTAGCCGGCAGCCCGCATCGGCCGCAGCGACCGCCAAATAATCCCGATAAATGAAATTACCCATGAACAAATCCTCGGCGTGGAGGTACTAATCGTCCGAAATTCAAAGCGGTAAAAAAAACTGCTCGACGAAAAAGGGGGAAGCTTATAATTTTGCACGTCCTCCCGCGCTTCTGAATCCGACTCGCGCGCTCGTTTCAATTGCCTCCCCGCGCATGCCCGTAGGCGCGTGCTCGGTCCCACTCGGACGGTCAATTATTTATCATTAGCTCAGCTCGGGCCAATTACATTATTACTAGGAATGCCATTGATTGGCGCCGGGAATTATAAAGCCTCCGAGTTTGCTGTCCCCGGCGGCTGTTGGGAATGCCGTATTCTAGCCGGCGGCGTCGATCCGTTACGGAACGTTTAGCACCGCTCTATGATATAATGTATCTCTGAGTCGGACTCTCCTTTTCGTTATCTTTTGGAGATCCGTGCAGTTTCGGACGATCGTTAAGGCCGTATTGTCGTATTGAAAGGAGCTCGAGCAAACTTGCATTTTGTAATTGTACTTTTGTTAATTGTGGTTTTGATTTATCGTGCGATAGTAAAGTGTAACTGGCTAGAAGAGTATATAAACTTTGGAACAGGGCTTTAGTTTGAAGTGTAGGACGTAACTGTTGAGTACTGAAATATGAAGAAAGTTAAAGTCGATGGGGTTAATATTTCTGATAAGTTGAATCATGAATGCTTTTACTGTTACTTTAAAGAAAATTTTGAGAAACAATTGTTTCTTCAAACGCGAATAGTACAATTTTCTGAATACGTACTTCTGACATATTATAAATTACGTATTATAAACTCATTTGCAGCCAATTATGAATATTGCGGGCCCGATATAACTGCAATGAAACCCAGTGATGATCATGAGTCTTCATACGGTCAGTAGTCTCGGAAGCACTTTAATCTATACTGAATCTCTTTGAAAGTAAGCGCAAGTGCACTCGGACGAGCACAAGAGCACTCACTCACATGAGCTTCGAGCCCGTTCGATTTTTCAGTGACGCATTTCTACAGGCTGTAAGAGACGACGCTTCGAATTACGCGCGTTAAACCGCCTCGAAGACTCGCAAATATATTTACAGAAATCTGTAAG
>JAWWEM010000027.1:3303283-3390837 GCA_035582935.1 Ormyrus thymus
TTCTAAGTTTTGGATAAAGTATAGAATCAAAAACTCAAATAAAAAAAAAATTGATTTTTTGAAATTTTTTCGGTATAGAACCCCCTTAAGAAGATAGAGATGGCGAACGCTTCGGACACATACATTCGGGCCCGAGATTCGCGAAGCGAAAAAGGGATTCGAAGCGGAGTAGAAGTCAGCTAGCGGCGGAGGGAAAAGAGCGCGGACGATTTGACAAATTCCGCATCGATTTTGGAGTCCGGCCAGACCGGCAATTTCTGAGGAGGGGAGGGGGGGGGGAGGGACGGGCGCACAAAGGAAAAAGGAATGCTCCCGGTCGGGCCGAAGTGACGATCGCCTTCCAAGCGCGATATCTCGGTCGATTCGAGCTATCCGGTGTCTTGGGCCTCTGGGCGGGGGATGTGTTTACTGAATCGCGGTTTGGCCTTCCTGGTATCTACTGCGAACAGGTGACCTTTTGCTCCGACGAACTCGAGCAGCGACGAGTTAACTATTAATTTTGGGCTGAACATATATAGATACTTTGTAATTGGATCGTCGATTGTTGATGCCGTTTCTCTTATCGGTGGTTTTAATATTGCAAGTCATTTGTGAACTAATTGAAAACAAGTAGAAGCAACCGAGTTTGGTCAGACCGCGAATGTCTATTAATATCAATAAAGCGGTGGATAAAAATAATTAATTATCTGGTACTCATTTCTAAATTTGCACCGTTTAGTACTTGTATCAAAAATATCCGTAAAGTTATAGCTATTTCGCAAGCAAGTCGCTGTAATAACAGTTAGTGAAAGAGCTCTGGTACTGAATTTAGGGACGTTAATTTTAAAATACTGCATTATGAAAGTGAAACGTCTGATTTATTCAAACTACCAAAGAAATAATTTCCTTATTACATCATTAAAGTTACTATAATTGCTCTTTCAGAACTTTAATTAATACTCTCGCCAAAGTTCTAAGCATTAAATAATAATGAATTTCTCCGAGTGAAAGAATTATGGGTCAAAAAGCACGACGCACAAAAACACATAATACCTTTAATAACTCTCTTTATCATCAGCGAAATAATTTGATTTCTCGACATTGACATCGCGAATGTAACCCCTCGCCGGATATCGACACGAAGGTAAACGTAATCAGCCCAGAAAATGGACGTGATCGATAAGATTCGACGGGAGGAACCACTTGACCGTCCAAAGATTAACACGTCAGTCACGGCTACACAGCCCCGGACGCACGCGGCTCTCCCTTTTTTACGCGCCGCTTTCTTTCTCTCCCCGGAGCGGCTCCTTTCTTCCTCGCGGAGCGCGATCGCACATCGATCCATCGCTCACTCCGCGCGGAGACTTTCTTCCTCGCGGGGCGCGCGCGCGCGCACGCTCCGCTTTCCACGTGTGTTTTTCATTCGGGCAAAAGGAGAAGAGAGAGAGAGAGAGATGTTGTTTCGCACTCGGCGGACCTCGGGGGGGAAAAACGAATCCGCCGCGTTGACTCGATTGTATCGAGGAGGAGATTCCGAACGCCGCGATATATTTATTTTTTTTTTGTTTTTTTTTTGTTTTTTGACCCGCCACGCGTAATCGTTCTTTTTTTTATCGTTGTTGGAAAAGTCCAAATAGATAAGGCCGTGTGTTTTTCTATTTTGCTATTTTTTTAGCCGAAGTTTAGTCACTGCTTTTACTGGGCACACGTCAAAATATAGGTTTGGCTTTCATTTTTGAATTTCGAGTTTGAAAAATAACGCTTTATAAATTGTTTAGCAAATGTTGCTGATCAGCATAATTGAGGAGCCGTATTTGTCATCGTATGTTGCAGGAGAACTGCCAGCTGCAGTGCACGATGGGAATGGAGTTTCGAAATCAGTTCTAAACCTCTGGCTCATCCATTTGACTGTCAGTTACGTCTTTTCCAGATGACAATTCTAAGGTACGCATCAAATACGATCACATCGTACACTATCTACGTGCTCGCACTTTATACGCATGTTTTGATAGAAATTTTTTTTTATAAATCAAAAATAAATACAGAAAACGATACGTTTCTGTATTTTTTCAAAATGTTTTCCAACAAATTTGAATAAAGTAATAATTAATTTATAGTATGTAGATATCGCCCTAAAAATGCAGTAAATTAATTATTTTATTGTTATCTTTTGAAATTATTTTCATACCCTATACGAATTATTAAATGAATATTTTGCTGTTAGAATATTTCACCAATTCGAAAAAATAAGGCATAATATTTTTATTCGCAAACAAGAAGTTGATTAACCGCCCAAACATATCTCCCATCAAAGTACCGTGACCCAATTTTAACCGGCGAAATAACGTAAATGAAAAAATTTAAAAGGCTCCCCCGAAGGTTTTTATAAAAGCGCGCTTCGGAACCACGAAATTTCTTTACGAGCTCTTAGCCAAATCTTGACTAATGTAAGAAAATGGAAGAGCGTAAAAATTTTTAATACTTCACCGGGGGGGGGGGGGGTCGGGTAAGAAGGAAAGGGCTTCGTCAGCGTATATACATTACGCGAGCATTGTCGGACGTAAACTCAGACCCTAAAACGCTTAATCCCGTCGATAACCTGGCAGCTTCTCGCAAATCGCCGAAAGTCTGGCAGCATTGCGCGCTAGTTACAACCCCTCGTACTTCTTCCTCCTTCCTTCTTTTTTTCTTTCTTTCTTTTTTTTTCTTTTCTTTTTTTTTTTAAACTCCGCGCCTTTTTTTCATTCCACCATCTAATCCGAGTTTCAGATGAGTTTTCAGAGGAGTACCCCCGGCGACTTATATAAGAAGCTTGCGAAAAGTTTCCGGGTTAGCGTTAAATCTACGCAGTGCGATGAGGACGAAAAAAATAGAAGAGGGCTATGCAGTTTAAAAAAAAAATGGAAGGGAAGAGCGAGCGAGTTGAAAACCGCTGTCGTGTTCGGTGAAATTTCTCGATAAAGCGGGGGGAGGGGAGGGGATTAAAAAGTGTACAGACTGCTGCTTCGGTATGCGTCGGTGCGCAGGATCGCGGAATCTAATCAAATTGGCGAATAGAATCTGGATTGCTTCAAAAGGTTATTAGAGTTTTTTTTTGCATTTTCATTGTTTTGCGATTTTATTCAGTGGATAACTCTGTTTTCATTTACTCGTTTTATGGCGCTGTTTGATTGATTGCGGCTGTGTTTATTAATTGGTGAACTTCAGTTTTCGAATTATTAAATTTTGATCGGCCTCTACAAAGCTGACGTTATTTTTAATTGAGTGTGGTGCGGATTGAAAACGTGTCATCTCTAACGGCGCGAAAGTAATAGTTTTAAATTATAGTCGATCCCAAAAGCTGATTTTAAACATATTTGAAACTTTATATAAAAAATTTTTTTTTCAATACACAAATCCAGCGGTATTTCGGACGTTGATTAAATTTTTGATAAAGCAGAATTACTCTGACTGATAAATTCGAGCGAGATTATAAAGGAAATTTATCTACTTCTTTAATCATTCCTCTCTGGATTTCCTCTCGTCCTTATCTACTCTGTGTCTTCTGCATTATAAAGTAAAATCTTAAGTAAAGCACGGCGTAAAGTAGAAGTTCGCGGACTGCAACTGCTATTCAGCTTCTCCCCAGCCGTCGACCCCGAAAAAACATAAATTTGTATTTTCTTTAAAACGTTGACTCGCCCCAGGCTGGAAACTCCACCATTTATGGGGACAACAGAAGCTGCACCGGGAGGGCGAATTATGGCGCCGCTTTTTGTATCGTCGAAATCGCATAAATCGCCGTATTAATAATTTAGAGTTTTATCTGCTTTGAAAGCGAGCTTCGCGCTCTGCTGTAAAGGTTATTTAAGCGAAATAAATTCAACTTCCGGACCGCCCCGCCTCGGCCCGCCGTGTGTATTAAATAAACATGCAGCAAAGTGAATTCACGCTGCTAAATTTATTGCATTTGCTTCATTGAATCTTTGGCCGGTAAATATTCACAAAAATCTAGCTCGATCTAGAAGAGCTTAGAAAACTGTCCAAATTTTTCATTCATGTATTCTAAGATAATGTCGAATATTTTCATTTTTCGAAAAATTTCGTGGAAAAGAATATTTGGTTACAATTTCATTAAAGTAAAAATTGCATTGAAGACTTTCATCATAAAGATGAGAAAGTTATTGAAGAAACAAAAACAAAGAAATATATGCAAGTATCAACAATGCAAGTACTTTGAAAAACTGAAAGATTCATTTTCATTATTATATGTTGCATAGTAATGAAAGTAAGCGACTCTCCAGCATTGCTAAACAACTATGAAAAACTCAATGTAAAATAAATCAGAAAAATGCAGCATAAAAGTCAAGAATTTTAGTAAAAATAAAAAAAAAAGAACTTCATTACTATATAAAAACACAAAAATCGTATTATTAAAAGTATTAAAATTAAAAAAAGGAAGAAGTATAATCAGAAATACTCGGGACTTGATGGCGGAAGTGCAATTCATGATCCGCGCAAAAACGGGGCATTTTCGTCGAGAGTCAAGCATGCATAAATCCTCGCTGAGACTTGTCAAGTAGCATTTGCCGAAATGCCAAGTGAGTTTCGCTTGCTTCAAAGCCACTGGACACAAAGGACGCTCGACACAGCATTACGGAACGGCCCGAGCATAGATATCCAAATAACAAAATACCGTTTGTTGCCCGCGCCGCGGGCGCAGCGAGGTCGTTTCGTGCCCGCGTTAAAACACAGGAGTATCGGTCATTTTACGACGCCGACGCCAAATGATGCCGCGAAATTCGCTCGGGTGTGTAAACCGAATGATTCCCTTTTTATTAGTCCGAATAACGGACGCGTAATTAAAGGATACACCGGGAGTTACTGGGTCAGCATAAAGCCGACTGAATTCCTTGAAAATCGACGGCGGAATCCGCTCGGAAAGGAATGTAGCATATATTAAGCTAGCACAGTCGCTTCGTAATTGTTGCTAATTTATTGCCAAGAGATACAGAGCGCGGCCGCGCTAGTTTAATAAACTTAGGAAGCCGGGGGAGTGAAAAAATGTGATTCACGGCGACGACTTGGCCGCCGCGCGATTTCACGCTCGCGCACATCCGCAGGAACGCCGCGCGGCTCGTGTATCGCGCATCGGATGCACGCGCCCCGTGGACGCGAGTGCGGGCGTACGCTTTCATTATCAGCTGCCATGCATCACGCACCGACTCCGGCAGCGACGCTAACGTCCGTCCATCCCTCATCGCCTCTGCTCGGGATCTCTCTCTCTCTCTCTCTCTCTCCTCGCTGCTTCTTTTTGGAACGGTGCCTGGAGCTGCTAATCTTGGACTTGCGTACCGAGTTGCTGAATTTCGGTCCGATGGAGGTATGTTTTTAAAAGTCCTTTATTATTTTTGATGCGGACGTGAATTTGAAAGTTGTAGGAAAACGGGGAGAAAATTTGAATTACGAAAGCGCGGACTTCTGAAACAGTCGGCTTTAATAAAACATTAAGACTCATGAATTATTAATTTTTTCTGTGCCTATGTAATTGCGGCGAAATTCAATGGCTGAATTTATTCTCCTTAAATTTCTTTCCGTCGACTTTACTAAATTATTTTCGTAATTTTGTATAAAGCTCCTTTAAAACGCTTCTGATTTACATGCCATTTGCTAATTTAAATGAACCCATCAATCAACCGCGAAACAGATAATACTTTGTCAGTAACAATATTAATCACTTCATCAAATCGTTGCCGCTCACGGTGCAGTTAACTGAAAACAAATACGAGAAGCGCGATCGCTCACCGCATTTGTTCAAAGCCCGTTGTGCGTGCTGCCGAATCGGAGAATCGAAACGAACTCTTCGCTCTTTGCCCAGCCGCGCGTCAAAATATTAATATCTGCGCGATCGAAAAAACAAAAAAAAAAAGGACAAAAAGCAGGCTGAAATTCGCACGGATCAACTGCAGAATCAGCAAGTTATCCTCTAAGCTGTCGCTCAGCGCCCTTAACTTCGTAATACCTCCGTCCCTCCCTTTTTTTTCCATCAGACCTTCGGGGCGCAGATCGGCGTGACATTTTCCTACGCGCTTGTAGGAGAGAGAGAGAGAGAGAGGAAGCTTGGAGCTTGGAGCGAATAAAAGCTAACGCCGCGTTATCGCAGCCGGCGGCGAATGGATATAGGAGAGAGGCCAAGTGGCCCATGGAGCTCGCTACCTCCCCGCGTGACATCCTGCCCGACTGCCGAGCGATAAGGGAAATTTGATATTTCACGCTGATAGATCGATTCGCTCGCGCCGCCGCCGCGATTGAATTATCGATTTGTAATTCCATTATTCGCAATTATAGGAGCGCGGTGGGCCTCGGATGCATTATTGCTTCCTCCGCTTGAGAAATGCAGCCGAGGGCTCCCCCGCGCGGAAGCCGAGAGCCAAGATTTATATCGAGCTTTTGCGCGGAAATTCGAATGAGAGAGAAATGAGTTGACGGGGACGACTTATCTGATCAATTTTTTACTTGCGCTGACCTGGGAAAAGCGCGTGCGCTCGCGGATTGCCGGGGGAATTTTCATGATTTTTATAGATAAGTCGGATATTCGTCGTTTATCCGCGGCAATGATTGCTTATTTACAGAGAGCTAATTTCCCTTTAATTGAAGATTGCTTTTCTGATAATTGGTAGCGAAAGCATCTGCAGTTATTTATGGTTATTTTTGTAAGCGATTATCGTTTGCTTTTTATTTTTGCTTTATTAAAAGGATTTTTAAATGGACCCAAAGATAAAAACGGCTCAAACCGGAAAAAGAGGTTGACCAATGTTAAAGCGCAATTTCTGGAAATTATTCATTCCTTTATTTACAGTTTCGAGATCAAAAAAGGGTGAATAATTTATATACAAAAGTACCTTCGATATTAATAATTCATTTCCCAAAAATGATAAATAACCATAAAACGATGATAATGTATACGAAAATACCTTCATCGTAAAGCAGAAAATTAAATAAGAGCCAGTCGTTAATTAAGCCGGCGTTTCGCAGTTTCGGATTTTTCCCCGAAAAGGGGGGGAGGGCGGCGCAAAAAACGGCAATAATAATGCCGACGTTAGTCGCGAGTACAAGGCTCGCGCAAACGGCCGGCGGGCAGGTTTGTTAAATCTCGGCGCAAGCACGCAAGCAAACAAATTGGCGACAAGAAGCAAAGCCGCTTAGCGCTGATCGATGGCGGACACTTTAATTTCGCCGGCGCATAACGGAGTCGTGCCCCGGTAAGCGACTCGCCCTCTAATTAAGCAATCGGTACGCGCCGCAGGTGAAAGCCGGACGTCCTCCCCCCCCCCCGTTCCCGCGGGTACTTCCTCGCGTAATTTTCGACGAGGGCCGGTTTTAACGGACGATGCTGATTTTACTTCGAAATTACGAGAGGCTCGCAATTATAAAGCGGCTCGGCGCTGTGTGCCGAAAAACTCATGTATTATTCAATTATTCGCGGGTCGGTACCTCTTGGCTAATATAATAAAAGAACCAAAATGAAGTATGGAGTTTGTAGAGTGAAACATGCATGAGACTCAGGGAGGAAAAAGCGTGGCAATAATTTCTGGAAATTTATATGAATTTTTCGTACAAGGCATATAGTGAATTAGTGGCTTTATTGCGGTGCCATAAATTTTTCTTGTTTCGCCTGATAAATTGTGGAACGCACTTTCTAATTTTTAAGCGTCGTATAAAAACTGATTGTCATAATTCTCTAGTTTATGTCATATGTAAGTAGAACGTGCTCTACTATTGCAACTGCTTTTTATATGTTCACGCACGTTCATTATCAGATTAGCCGTCTTTACGTTCTATTCGCATAAATTTGGTAATCTTTAAAGCAATTGCGTGCAAGAATGTAAAATTTACTACACGGGTCGAACAATTGCAATACTTTGAAACTCTGTTGGTGTGATCAAAGGGCATTATTAATTTTTCTGCATTCTGAAAGCAAAGACATAAAACAAAGACATTATGAGCTAAATTGTTGCAATAATTGGGGTTAATGTTCGTGCCAACAGAGTCGCCGGGTAATTATAATTCAGTTCACAGCGTAATTGAAATACAAGTTTTCAACTATTTTAAGTTGCAAATGTATTCAGTTACAAAGGTAAAACAATACGTCTAATAAAATTACTCCACTCAAGAAACTTCGTTTTCAAACATTTAGAATGCATAAAGCAATCCGGATATCTCGAAATCAATTCGCGCCGCGGCTATTTTTAATCCAAGCTTGATCATTCATCGGTTCAAATATCTCCCGGCTCTCTTTTCCCGTCCCCCCCTTAGCCGCGTCAAAACTCACAATTTTTCCGGAGCACTTTTTTCACCCTAACAGACACATAATCGAGTTCGGGGAAACCCATTTCGCGGCATCGAATCTTTATGCATGAAACGTCGCGCTTTCATACGCAGAGACTTCGAGAGAGCCCCCCGCAAAAAAAAACGAGAGAGACTGATGCGATTCGTAACAAAGAGATAGGGCCTGAAAAGAGAGGGAGGGAGAAAGAGAGAAAGCTTCTATTTCCGATACAATAGATAAAACAGTATCGATACTCGATGACAACATCCCTCTCTCCCTCTCTCGTTCGCCCTCGAATTTCGCAAGCCGCAGAATTTAAATATCTATTATACTCCGCCGCGAGGTCACCGCGGGACTTCCGTCTCACGCGTTCTCGAGCAGGATTGGCTGCGTTCGCGCTCTCTCTTCCGCGTGTTTTTTTTTCTTTTTCTTTTTTCTTTTTTTTTTTGTTCCCCCCGTCGACCCTTTTTTCGTTCGGCGGAGCGGCTGACTTGATTGAAATTTATTCTCACTTCGTTGCACAATTTTTGCGCCCGTCGTGAATCGGTTATCGAGAATGGATATATGATAAATTTTGGAAAACCGAGGCGGCACGAAGTGAAGGCTCATTGTGAAAATTTTAAATCAAGCCCGAAGCGTATTTGATTCGGAGGAGAGATATAAGGCTGACGTACTTTGGACAGATGTAAAGTCTTGATGAAACTTCTTACGCTTTGAGGTGACGTTTTCGTAAAAGTTAATAATTTATTTTAAAGCGAACATCAGTCCTGATTTAGTAATTGTGCTTCTAATCTTAAACGGAAGAAACTGCTATAAAATTCACTAATTTCTTAGTTTCCTGGTTGCAGTGTTAGTCTAAGGGAATTGAAAGACTTCGTTTTAACGTTTTTCAAGTTTGAATTATCTGCCGTGAAAACTTTCTTAATTACATTTATTTGTAAACGAAGTTGTTTAAGCGGCAAGCCGCGAAATAAGCTTACTTCGTAATGAATCTAACTTGACGAAGAAAAGTTGATTATGTCCACAGCCATTTCCAATTTAAAGCATTAAAAATTTTGTTTTTGCCTTTAACTTTTTGATACTCGTACCTAAGCTTTTTGTCGTCTCCTATTTTACGTCATTTGCTTTTAAAATTTTTACCGAGAAAACTGCAAGACTGACGAAAATAACTCTGCAACCGTAATCCAATGCTTGAATTTCATAAGTACCTAATAAACATTAGATTTTGTATACATTTACAAAATTTATTATTTATCTTTGCGTATGAGCAACTATGTTTTAATTTCTAAGAGCGACTAAATCAAAACTAAAATGACGTTTTGTCTCCATCCTTTTCAGGCTCGATCCTGTTGATAAGCAAGAAACCAAAGAAATCGCCAGGACATTTAGTTTGCGGCGACGCGGGAGGGAAAATTCGCAGTGGACTTTGTAAGGAAAAGACGGAAAAAGAGTGATGCATTAGTATTTTGAAGAAGCATCTCACGGAAATGAAAAACAAGACGGAAGATTGTTCGAAGAAAAAGGGTAACGAAAGCGTAAGATTAGACGGTGAGATAAGAGTTGGTCAACAAGAAAACTCGGCAACTCGAGAATCCAGTTTAATATCTAAAATAAAAATATCCACTCGATTTTTACTGTTAATGACTTTTTTTACAAATATCAATATAGCTTTTTGTTATGGATGAGTTACGTTATCAGGAATTATTGATTGGTCATGAATGCGAATGCGAGATAAAGTGAATGAGAGATTGATAATATAAAAATAAAAAAGTCTAAAATATATACAGGAAAATATTTCGTCGTGCACATATTTCCTTATTTGAGGATTTGTTCATTTTTTAACGTATTACCTCGTATTACTCGAGACTTATATCATATTTTTTTAAATTAATTGTATACTGTTTTTGCAGCTTACGTCGTAATATTATTTTAATATTTCAGAAGACTGGATAATGAAATTGCGAGAAATGATAAATATTAGATATTTAATTTATCGAAACCTGAATAAAGATCAATGCTACGATTAAGTACTTATATTAAATATACAATTCTTTAATTGTATAAAATCTGTTGTATTAATACACGAAAATGTTTTCCAGAAATTTAATATAATAAAATATATATTACAAAATAATATTTAACATTTTAAAAGCACTGCATTTTCATTATAATTTTCTGGTAAAAATAAGAACCGTTAAATTTTTAATTAACTTTTCATTATATTCTGTGAAATTAACCGATGCCTTTTTTATTAAATGTTTAATAAAATCTGTATTTACTAATTCGCTCGAATCAAAAAGAGACTTTTTATATTGATACGCACAAAAATGTACAATAAATTATAATCCCTCGTTTCTTTTAATTCAATCTAATTAATTTCGTTTGATCTCTTATTTTTAGATACTTTTAAAAAAATTTAATTTCAACTGAAGCACATCTAAAAACTTAACAAGTTAAAAGTTTATATTCAATCAATAAATACCGCGCTAAATTCTTCAATAAAACGAATCTTGCAAATTGAACTTACTTAACGTTTGTTCACGTACGCTTTATAGGTCACCTAAAGTCACCTAAAGTGCGCTCATAAAAAATCTGAACCCACGCAGGCCTGCTCGAAACAATAATCATCAAACGGTGCAGGAGAGCATTCTCGTGCGCCCAGAGGCCCCGTGACCTACAAAAGCAAACGCTCGCAGACGGCGTATAAACAGAGGAGAAGAACAAGCCCCTCGGCACTTAAACATTATTCAAGCATCGACGGTCCGTTAGCCGCAGTAACCCGCGTTAAAGTCTGCTCCGAGTATATCAGGGGGAGGGGAGGGCCGCGGTAATGGGCCACTCTCTCCCTCTCTTTGCGAGGGCTCGCATATGCGTGCCATCCGAAATTACTCGGCGCCAAGCGCAGCTGAGCGTCGATTAGGCTTATCCAATTAATCAACGACCCGCGAGCCTCGAGCTCCGGCGAGCTTATGCCGAGGTTATAAGCGTTCCGAAAGCGCGTATCGATGCGGGAAGAGGCCCCCGCCGCATCTCGGTGATCGCTCCGCTGGTGCGGCCGAATTAATCTCAAGTGCGAGCACTTGCCTGCTTCGCTGGCTGACAAAACGACGCCAGTCGCTTTTTTGTCGAAAAATTCGCCTCGCCGAGTTCGCGAGGCTTTGATTATTTGAGAGAAAAAAAAAAAAAATGAAAGGGAGGGCGTTCGATCGGATTATAAAACGGCGCATGGAGTTCGCTCGAGAAAATATTCTACTTAAGTCGTTAGCGAAGGTTTTGTTGCCGGTTTTATTGTGATTGCGGGAGAACTTGGAGTGATGAGATAGCGGCAGTTCGAAATTTCTCCCAGGCTGGTGTTTACGACGTGTAGGACGAATCGACGTTAGGATTGCAATAAAAGAGGAGTACACTATAGAATCGACGTTGGGGCGCAGGAGTAATGGAATGACTGACAAAGAAAGGAAACTCCCTTCAAATCAAAGATTTGATGGACGTTAAATTTATCTCCCATTCGAAAAAAGCTAATAAAATTCTTCGTTCTCGCGAGAGGCGCTCGATTTTTAGTCTATTTAAAGAAAAATTCATATTCATTTAAATACCTAGCTAAAAAAGAAGTATTCGTTTGCTAATCAAGCACCAAGTTCAATAATCTATAAATGCCTTGAAACTCTACAGTTAATCAACTAAATTCCGGACCGTAAAAAAACAAAAAAGGAAAATATCCATGAAAGTGGAGCGAGGAATTCGGCAGTGAATAAAGCTCGAATAAAAATTCTCTTAACATCTTGAAATAAACGCTCCACCCGACATCCATTCATCTTTCGGCTTTATATCCGGAGAAATCTTTTGAATCCCCCCACGTAGCTGCCGCGGCATAACGAGACATAATTCCATCAAGTTCGCACGCGTGACAGCGTATTTTTATCTCGAGTGCGCACCGCCGCCGCGGCTGCATAGCCGCCGCTGCATAAAACACAACTCCATTATTCTCGCATCGCTGTGTGCGCGACCTCCGTGTGCGTGGACGCGTGCTCCGGAAGCCTACAAATGGACCATTCATTATTTCGGCACAACAAAATGGTCCCGCGCGCCGCGCGGCCGTCGGGAAAAAAAAAGGGGAGGCGAAATGCTTCCGATTTTCTATTACTTTATATGTTGTCTCCCCCTTTATTTTTGCGCGAATGACGCAATCGATGTTAAATATCTCCATTAAAAGAGAATTATTGCTTTGGGAAATATTGAGTTGAATAAAATGCTTAGCAAAAATGTGCCGCTGCCCTTTTTTTTCAGTTTTTATAGCTTGTCCCTTTTTTCTTTATTCGGCAACATAAATTTATGAGATTTGATTCAAAAATATAGTCTAAAATAAATTTATATGCGCCGGAACATTGGCTTTGAAAGTTTTTTCGAAAAAAACTTTCGAAACGATAATAATTTACATCAATATTTAGCGATTTGAACTACTTGAATTTTGTAATAAAATGAAAATTCATATTAAATTATTGGGAAACATACGATAAATGAAATAATATTTCTGGTTTTTTCCGAACAAAGTGTCATGGTGCTATAATTAAGTTGTTATAAGAAATACTGCGCGACAAATTATTATATACTATTGTTACGTTTCTTTTAAATTTATTACACATCCAAGAATGTATTTTAATCACACGTAAAAACTATATATACCTTACAGGTAAGGGATTTTGTTGAGTTTCGAATATATAACTAATAAAAAATGTAATATTGTTTTTATTGAAATTCGCTAACATAATAAACATATATAATAACAAAATCTTTGTTTAAAAAAATAATTTTATTTGTAAATTATTTTTTTCTCTTTAATTTAAATTAATGTCCTTGCGTACTTCCTCTATGAGGAACTGAATCAATGGATTTTCTGCAAAAATCGGTTAAAGTATGTTAATATAGCAACTACGATGTTTGTTAGTTTAAATTTATACTTGAAGAATTACGTACTAACATGTAAATAAAATCTTTCTTCAAGATCCCAGGGAAATTCTGCTAAAAATTAAGCTCACGAAATTTTCTGGACTCTTTCGATTTTAGAGTCTACAAGTTTAAAAAAAAAAAATCACTCTCATCGTCATACCTTGTGATGTACGAAAACGTATCAAAAAAACATAAAATTATGTGAGCGAAGTGTAAAGAGGCGTACAATTATATAAATAAAGTTAACAAAATCTGTATACACGCATAAGTTAAGATCGACCGCAGTATTACATAAGATATATTTTTATATGTAAATATGACGTTCCTTCTTGTTATCTTATTAAATACACGAAGAATATTGTACACGAAATAATTATCAACTAAGCTATGTAACAAATTAAATTAAGATAAGAAAATAAATATTAAAAATGATTACCCAATTATTGGCTATTATTACACATTCATAAATGAACAATAAAATGTGAAATGTCATCATTTTTCTATTTGACTTTAGCTATTCATAAGCACAAAGAGGGTTGAAAATTAGGAAGCTGTAAGTTATGTTCCAATTAACCTATATTATAATAGTTTATCACAGCGGTATAATTCAATTTTATTTCGATAAAATACATTTTAAAGATTTTATTTTGATTAAACTTTAATTCTTACTATTCAATATATGCAAATATTTTTTCAAAGATTAAAAGAACTTTAAAAAACCACTTCAAGTACAATTAAGAAAACTTGCTAGTCGTTATTGTCAAATAAGTTGAAAAGACTAAAGAATATAAGCAGAATATATTTTTTATATTCTTTTGAAAAAGTACTTTTTACTTTATATACTACGTCTCAAACAAAACTTTTAAAATGAGCAAACGGACAGAATATTAAACGAAGTACAAGAATAAGAAATGAAAATAAAACTTAGTTGAACCAGCGAAAACTATATTCCAAAATAAGTGTGAAGAAACTTTCAAAGAGAAGAAATTTTGAAAATATCATTTGCCAAAGTATTTACACATAATGTGTCAGCTTTTAGGCGTTGTAAAAACTTTAATACATATTATTCTTCGTAAAAACATTAAATGAACATTCAAACGTCGAAGAATCTTCAAAAGTTCTAAAATATACTCAAAGTGAATTCATTTAACAAAAATAAAGAAAATGAAGAAGCAAAAACTCGGAGCAAATCAAAAACAATTGAAAGAGTCAAGACCGAGAAGTAAGCCACCGATCGAGCAAAAGAATCCGAGCTATTTCTTAATTTCCTCGAGTTTAAGTCGAAAGCAATGGAGAAGACTGAGCGATTGGCTGCACACGTGCATAGTTTTGCGCTGACGGAAAAATGCGACCAATGCGCGACTCGCCGCTCGAACTTTTCCAGAATTGTTCGTGTCGAGGACTGCGAGTTATTCGGGAAAAATGACCAAATTCCAATTAGATTATTCGTGTATATATACAAGTTGGCAACGTCTGATCGAACTTGGTTAATATCACTGGCAGGGATATATTTTGAGTGGAACTTTTTATCGCGAGTGTTTTAAAATACAGTAATAATTGCAAATAGCTGAACGAAATTCTTTACTCTTTCGTAAATTAATATGATTTCGCGCGTGTCAATAGCACGCTTTTATTATAGTTTTAAAGTAAAGCTGTAAAATGAATCGTAAAATCACGACTTGCCGTTCGCGCATCGAAATTCGCGACGAGATGCCGTAGCTCGCGCGTTTTCTTTTATAATCGACTTTTTGCTTTTTATGATTACATTTTCACTGCCATTCTATCGTTCTCTTTCCCTTTATCTGGAGTTTTTTCGTCATTTTTTTTTTATATGAAACTCGAATAAAAATCGAAGTACACTTTTATAATATGTGGAGTTCGACTGTGTTTATTTTAAACATTCCAATGCTTTTATCGTTATAATATATATTTATCGGATTTAATCATCGGTAATCGATTCACATTAAATGAAACGTTTCAATTTTTTCTCAATAAATTTACCTGAAAATTCTGTACTAATTAATAAAAAAATTAAGTTAAAAAATATGCAATAATTTTATCGTCTAATCCTCACTAAATCCATAATGCTTTTATTTCTTTTACCTTTAAAGTTTCTTGATAAAATAACTTTTACTCGATTGCAGCTGATAATCAACTTATTGTCTCTACTATAAAGTTCCTTTATAATTGAATATATCCGACAAAAACCAATTATCACTCTGAGAAAATAGATAAAAGAAACTCACCGCGGGAACAAAGAAAAATTTCGCAGGCTCATTTTGAATTCTGCGCGCAGGCGGGAATACCTATATTCGCAAGTTACACACGTGTCGGAATCGAGAAATTGTATGTGCGAGCGAGCAGCCGACAGAGAAAGACATAAAAACAAAGAAGGAAGAAAGGAAAAAGGGAGAGTAAAATTAAATCTCTAGCCGGTGCAGGTGCGTCGGCTCGATACTCGGCGACTTTTATTCCGCGGCTTCCGGGCGCGCGTCCGGACTTTAGCGAGAGCGCTCTAAAAACGACGCCGCGCGAAATTTATGAGAGAAAGAAAGCAGGGGACGTATGAAAAGAAAAAAAAGGAAGGAAAGACGAACTACTGCATCAAAATTGCATACCCCGGAATCTCAACGCGCGGATGATGAAAGAAAAAATGGGGCCAGATGGGCTTTAAGTGTCCCGGAAATTTATGGAGGCTTTCGCTCGTTAAGGCAAATCGATTTATGGGCGTTATTAAACGACCGCTAGATTTTCCAACTGATTTCTATTTATGAATTTCAATGATTCTTTTTATCGCGTTTCTTATTTAATGGGAGCACGCTTTTGTTGTAAGTTAAATCACACGATTTTTTTTTAATTCTTGTGCTGCTCTTCTTTTCTGTCAAGTCAAATGGTCAATCTTCTTCAGTTTTTATGTTCTGAAAATGTTTTTAAACTCAAGATCATTCGAGTTCTTTTTACTACAAAACGCAGGCAAAATATTAAAAATAAGAAATAACTCAATTAAATTTGCATGTTAACAGTTTTTATTATTGTTCTCAAAATAACAATCAACATTAAAATTTTTACAAATTGTAAAACCCAATTGATCGAGAATATACACATTTTCCGCTGTATTTCCTTCCAGCACTTTAATGCAGAACGTACCACATATTATACCGCCATACCAACCCAATATTTACGTCTCCTACACAGTGGGTATGCCTAAAATAACCATGAATTTCTACGACTTGCAATAAACAGCGTAAATTGTTCGGTATATTTAGACGCGTTGCTTTAGCCTTTACCAAAAATGCATCATTTCGTTATTCTGCCAATGTGGCTGCGAGTGTATCGAATAGTTATTTTACGTCATCGATACTGTGAAAAATGGTAAACATGAAAAGAAATTGTAAACAGCACTCATGGGAATTTGATGCTTTGCGCAACATCTTACTGCTATTGCCATTTTCAATTTTCAGTGTAGGAAAAGGCAACATTTTTAACATATTTTTTTAGACAAATAAATACTTACAAAAACGACCATTTAGTTGTATTTTAATTAACTTTTTAAATATTTTTTAATTATAACTATTAAAAAACTTGGTCATAAATGTTTGAATCACTTGAAGTTCGCGATAAAATGATCGCTAAAATATTTTAAAAAATAATTTGTTTTAAATTATATCTATAAATTCTAAAGCAGTTTACTTGTTACATAAAATCAAAAGGTGAAATCACATATATTAAGAACATTTTTCGATATCGAATACATTAAAATGCCTCTGTTTACTCAAGAGCAGTTTTCATACAATAGAATTATTTATTCAACGAATGTGCAATTCATAAATGATCTAAAAATACTTATTTAACTATCGAAAATTTTCGATTCAATTCTTGCCCTGCAATTAAATCATTTTAAGTTTATACTGTTCGTATAACTTTTGATAAACATAGCAATCTTAGAAAATCAATTTAACAGGTAAACAAAAGTTCATATAATATTAGAAACTTAGGTCAAATTGATACGGAAAGCTCGCAGTTGCTTTTATGTATGCTTAAAATTTTCCAACGAATTTCAGCTTACTAAGTTGATTACTGAAGTCTAAAGTTACGCAACACAAACTTTGTTTCTACCTCACTGTATTCTACACGATATCACCTGGACTGGGACATGCAGCACTAACTGTACGTTCTTATTAAAAACAAAAAACATCAGTGTGAGAAAATGAAGGTAGAATGCAGTTTGCTACAGTTTCGCAGTTTCTTAAGTATTATTGCTATTTTCTGTCATAAAATTAAAAAGATTAAAATATTATAAATCATGGGTGGTTTATATCTTGTTGAAATATATTAAAATGAATTTTTATGTATGTAAACTTCTTAAGAGATTTGTTATCTCTTACGAAATCACATTTTGGCCATATTCTCCAAAAACTTTTTTAATGTTCGAAAACTTCTCTGGCGAAAGGTATTTTATTATTCACACAATCATCGACTCAATATTGCAACATTCGCAAGATCGTTAATTAATAAGATAAGCTCTTAACCTTTTATGAAGAAAATTTACAAAGATTAATGTACACATAACTTCATTCTGTTAACAAATATATTTCACTCATTTATTCATTATTTATTTTCAACATACACTATTTTCTTAGCTCTTTTGTGAATTCATCACGTTATGACAATTTATAATTTAAAATTTCTTTCTTCTGTATATTTTTTAAATTTTATATCAAAGACTGTCAAATAAAGAACAATATTAAAGTTTTCGACGCGTTGTTAGTTTATTAACATAATGTACTAAAAACTCGCTTATCAAACTAACAAGTGCTACTGTACATCCAAAGATCCAAGCGATGATTAATTTATCGCGCAAAAATTTGTCCTTACCCAAAATATCAATTCCAGAAGTCAAAGATCGTTTATATTTCCGGTTATTATAAGGAGACCATTGCTTATATAACCGAGTTTCAAAAATATTCCTTAAAATCCGATTATATTCGACTTGATAAGGCGAAGCTTCTGAAAAAATAAAACCTTTTTGAGCACTCCAAAATGATGGCGTGAATATTTTCATTCTGTTGTCGGCATCTTTCATGTGAGTTCGCGCTAAAGTTTCGTCCATGAAACAAGCGACGCTTCTGTTTTGCAATAATCTAGAAGGACAATTCATCACATCTGGGACCACTCTGGCTTTACTTTCTAATTCTTTCAAAGGATTGTCCAATCCGCTAAATGTCATGTTTTTGTGATTTCCTTGAATCTCAAAAGTAAGGTTTGACTGTTTTAAATCTTCGATTGTATTAAAAGGTCCTTGAGACACTTGAAGCAGATTAGCATCAGTAATGCTCGCATACAGTTCCGCAGAATATTGTATGGATAAACCTACCAAAATGAGAAAAAATAATCTTTCTATAAAGCGCTTTGGTGATTTTGGTACAGGATTACCCAGGAGACTCCGAAAAATGTAGTTGGGCTTCCAGTACTCGATATTAAACTTAAATAAATTTACAACCCCAAACATAACTGTCACGTGGCCTAAAACGTTTAGCATTATCACTAAAATCCCATTACCTACTGTCCATACAAATGTAGGGAAAACTGGAACTAAAGCACAATATTCGTCCACCCACAATGTAATACTCTCGACACCCTGACGAAATCTGTTTAAAGCAAGATGGAGGTATATATAATTGCCTCCTAAGTCAATGTCGCCTCGTATGATTTTATCTAAAATTGTAGTTTCTCCGTGGCCGGGTATCGGTTCGCTGTACGTTCGAACCGGAGGGGACACCCATTTTATTGTAAAATTCATTATTTCGGCTACTAACATAACACTACCGTAAGCTGTTCCATTTACATTTACAAGATGACCGTCGTCATTTCTTTCAAAATTAACTGTAGGTGGCTGCGGTATTAATGATATTACAAGCGGATATTTGTTCATATTTCTTAATTTGTTTGGAAATATATCACTGTTCAAGGTGAAACAATTGGCCAAATATTTTTGAGTGAATGGATTAAAATAATTTAAAATTAGATTATTCTTACACTCACAATCTATAATTACAGATTGAAGAATTGTCGCATCCAAGAATTTTTTTTTCCACGCTAAATCTAACATCCAATGAACTACTTCGGTAGGAAGTCTTTGAGTACCCACAGTAATAAATAAAAAATTCGGCCTTGACCTTCTCCTCGACAATTTTACAAGAAACTCCAGATTTTCTTCGAAATAAGAGATTATTATGTTACTTCGATTTCCCCGAACATCATTTGCATAAATAATTGAAATAAATAATGTGGAATGCCTAGGATTATCTAAAAGCGGTTTTTCAAAATCGATATAATTATTAAAGTTTTCAAAAGCTAACTTTCCAATTAGTATGACGGTCATATAGGTTGAAATGAATTTAATTATCGAATCTTGACTTGAAGGATTACAGTCGCTCAAGTTTTTATTTTTATTTTCTTCAATAATTAATGACACTTGATAAGGTTTGATATCACATAAAGCTTTATTTATAACTGCCTTAAAATTAATGGTATTTGTTAAACTCATGCACTCACAAACTTTACTTATTATATAAAATAAAAAAACTGTTATGATATCAAACCAATTTTTTATTTTCTTGTTTGTAAATTTCATTTTCATAAAATTGATATAATACTTTCTAAATAATTTATATTTTTATGATTAATATAAATTAAACTGAGTTTAATTTCGTTGAATTAACGTAAAAGGCGTAATTGTGAGAAATGCACTTGTACTTAGTCAGAATCTCTTTTATATTAAATTAAACTCTATTGCTTTTCCTGAGAATCGATAAGTAAACTTAATTAAATACTGAAGTGTTAAATTTAATGACATGCGAATTGTCATAAAAGTTAAGTAATTAAAACGATTACTATGTCGATAACTTCTTTTACTGTCACTAGTGAGTACTTTAATTTACGTAAGTGCTTACAAAAGGATTATAAATAATTTTAATGTATTGTTTAAAGATACTTAACTAAAATATATAAAGTATAATAAATATTTCAAATAAAACTAAAATAATAGTACTTATGAAAACAAAAAAGCAACGTTCGCACTTATGTATTAGTAATAAAATATAGTTTTAAAATTCTTTCAATCTATAAACTATAAATTCGCTGATAAAAGCAATTAATGCTACTAAACAGCCAGAACACAACAACATTATCAATTTAGGTTTCAAAAATTTAACGTAAGCGTGAAGGTCTTCGCAAAGAATTGACGATTTCGGTGGAATTTTCTGATAAATAAACCACCTGCGCCACAGCCCAGACTGAAGTATAACTTGCAAAATATTATTGAATTGAGGAACATACGGCGAAGCTTCTGAAAAAATGTAACCTTTCGGAGCAGCCCAAAACTTATGATCCAAAATCTTCATCCGCGGTGGGAGGCTTCTGTCACGTTGTAGAATATTAAGATGACTTCTTGCTATTGAATGATCAAGTAAACAACTGACATTTCTGTATTTAAAGATTCTGCTAGGGCAATTCGTTGTATCGTTGACTATCTTAACTTTCTTTCTTAAACTTTTCAAAACTGGATCATCGTTCTCAAAAGTCATGTTTATGTGTATACCGTTCGCTTCCAGCATAATATCTGAGCGTCCTAAATCACTAAGCGTTCGAAATGGACCTTCATCAGATAGGTTCCAACGAATGTCAGTCAACCTTGCATATAACGATACAGAATACTTTTGCGAAAGCACAAACAGAGATACAAATGCCAATCTTTCTACCAATCTTTTTGGTAATTTAGGCGCAGGATTGCCAACCATTATTTGTAAAACATGATGCGGTAGCCAATTCTCAATGTCAAATTTTAATATTTTTGCAATTAAGTACATTACACCTGTGTGTAAAAATAGATGCAGCAAAATGTAGAGAGAACTTAATTGTAATCTATATATTGGAGATGGATAAATAGGGACAAGAGCTACCATTTCATCTACCCACATTAAAAGACTTCGTTCTCCATGGCGTTGATCATAATTTTTCATAGCATAATGTAGATACAATTGGTTCCCGCTGCAATCAATTTCACCAAATACGATTAGTTCTAAAAGATTATTTGTATGATTTTCAGAAACTGGCTCAGCATAGCTGGTGATTTTGGGAGCTATCCATTGGATTGAAAAATTCATTTTTTCTGATAACAATTTCATAATACCGTAATCCGAACCGTTAATATTTATAGGATGTCCAGAAGAATTTCTTTCTATATTTACCATTGGTGGTCGTGACAAAATTGATACTTTAAGAAGATATTTATTCATATTAAGTAGTTTATTAGGAAATATAATTCTTTCATTTAAATAACAATCAGCATAATAATGTTCAATAAATGGATTATAAAACTGAAATAGCAAATTATTTTCACATGACGCGCTTTCTACCGCAGACTGTATTATTGTAACATCTAAAAATTTCTGCTCCCATGCATAATGTAGCAACAAATTAATAAAATCTGTAGAAATATATTTTCTTACACTTATGATAAACAAGCAATACGGCCTTGTAGTACTAGGTAACATCAGCATCAAAAATTCCAAAGTTTCTTTAAACTGAGGCACTAATGCATTTATTAAGCTTTCATGTTCATTATTATCGTGAAGAATTATGACAAATAAAGTTGTACGTCTAGAATTTCCAAATAAACTGTAATATTCTTCAAGATGTTCGTAATTTTCTTCTGTTAAATTTTCAATGAGAATTGAAGCTGTTTTTATCAGCAAACACTTGGTAATTAAATTGAAGTTTTTAATTCTATTATCAGGTAAACTTTGATTTTCATATTTTGGATTTATTAACGCCACTTGATGAGGTTTAGTTTCGTGTAAAACATTATCTATTAAATCACTTATAGGATAGGTATTCCTTAAACTGAATGCATAAAGTATTTTACAAATTAGAAGTAAAAATAACAATACCATATTGAATTAATAAATTTACTTTTATTTATTTTAAACGCATTTACATATTGATACTAATTGTTATCCATTTTTACTAAAGACTTGATAAGATTAAAATCGACATTTTTTTCTCCCAATATTAAGTAATTTTCTAATTCATATATTAAGAAAACAACTGCCTTTCATCAAATGAAAGCTTGATAATGAAATTGCTTAAAAAAAACAATAACAAGAAAAACCTTTATGCGCCTTGGTACTCGTTGAATTCGGTTCATACATTGTAAAAAATATTCCTGCAAAATGCTTGGTTTCGCAAACGTATCCGATATTTGATCTTATACATTAATTACTTTCTTCAATTCTTTTGTTTTGTAAAATCAACATATTTCAATTTATTATAATTTTGAATTAATGTAGTAAGTTAACCATTCGACTAAAAAAGCTAAAAAAGCTAATAAATGTCCTACTAGGAATACAACGAAAATTTCTTTTCGGTTGTTACTGGGTGATAACAAATTTTCCACCCCTGTGATTCTTTTATGAGTGATCCGTAACCATCTGTCAGAGAGACCTGATTCCATGATTCTTACAAAAACTTTGTCAAATTTTTCTCGATACGGCGATCCTGGCGAAAATGCAAATCCTTTCCAGGTAATCCAGAAATATTGTGATACTAGACGTAATGTTGGTTTCCCTTCATTTGTTCGATATTTCTCAATCATCGCACGACCCAAAGATTCAGATAAAATACACATAAAAGTTCTATTTTTAATTATTTCCTCGGCGCAGTTATTCATATCTGGCCAAAATATAATCTTTTTTTCAAGATTTTTCTTATATTTGTTAACCTTTTCTAACTTGTTGAAAGTTAGTTTGACAAATGGTTGGAATGTTAAAGGAATAAATCCTGATTCATCAAGATCTTTATAACTATTAATTGGAACCTGATCCATTGTTTCTAGACTCTGATCAGTCAATTTAGCATAATATACTGAGGCATAACTAATTGAAAGAAATATTATTGCTCCTATCAGTACTCTTTCTTTTAAAAAACGTGAATGCTTTGATATAGACATACCAAAAAATACCTGAAATATATTTACCCAAGTCCAAATTTTTTGATTGAATTTCAAGAATTTCGATATGTTTACCAAAATTACAATGTACAGCAGAGTTAAAAGAATTCCATAATAAAATGACCTAAGAATACTTATTGTCGGTATAAGTAAATTTGGAATTAAAGCGTAGTGTCCATCTGTTCTGAGTAGCAAGCTGCGCTCCAATCGTTCTGCGGGCCACAAATACAGTTGATTTCCGGCAAAATCTATTTCACTATTAACAATAGCTTCTATAAAATTTGTTTTGTTATTATAAGCCTCAGAATAATCTTTTGCAAACGTTGGTTCTGTTGAAAAAGTAAAATTTAAAACTTTTGATGTACTAAGAACAAACCAGTAATCGCTACCATTGATATTAGTGATATGACCAGATGAGTTTCTTTCTAAATTTAAATATGGAATATCAGGAAAAAATATTGTTTTTAAAGTATATCCATTCATATCGTGCAATTTGTCTGTGAAAAAAGTAATATTCTTTGAGTACAATCTTAAGTCATATGAATTTTTGAATGGATTATACTGATGAATAAAAATTTTTTTAAATTCCAATTTAATACGCAAGATTTCTATAATAGTAAAGTCCAAAAAATTTTTTTTCCAAGCTTCTTTTAAAAGGAATCCAATATTTGAGTTTGGAATTATTTCATTACTGATTAAAATTGTTAGCCACTGTGGGCGAATAGATCGTGGTGTAACGGCAATATAACTGTCCAGTACATAATCTATGTTCGAATTATTCATAATATCTTCTGAAATTAAAATGAATAATGTCGTTCTTCGAACAGATTGAAATGCAGAATAATTTAAAATATCATTTAACTCTTGAATCCTTGATACTTTGATAAATATTGTTGGAAAAACGCTAATAAGTAATTTTTTTATATACTCTATTTCATTAATTCTGTGTTTGGAATTTTCATTTACTAAAAGTAACAGCTGATATGGGCTTGTTTCATTTCTAATGTGTTTGATTAACTGTTGAAATAAATGAAATTTTAAGTTACTGTTTAACAAGTAGTTATAAACCTCTAATACTAAGGTAAGAAGAATTATTATTCGTTTGAACATTTTTAAAAACATTATTCAAATTTAGTTTTACTAATCTTTATTATATTTTATTACAAGTGTTATACTTAAGTTTTTAAGATTTTTTGTGACCTGCATGGATATTCGAACTTTATGAAAGAAATTTCATATGTACTATTTATTAAATAATGTAGGTATATGTAGTCTTTATTAATAATTTTAATTGTCGGGCATTTGCTCAACTTCATACAATTATTCTAAATGCAAAACAAGCAAGCAAATTATACGCATTAAGCTTCACAACTGCATTATCTACCATCACACAGTCATTAACAAAGTGAGTAATGAAGAATATTACATTTTTATAAATATATTATTATAAATATATAATTTGTTTTAAAATTGGGTAGAAATTAGAATAAAAATGTTTTGCCAACATTTAATAGGAATTATAATTTATAACATATTCTTTAGAAAATAAGGGTAAATTATGTATCATTTTTATTTAAGATTTCAGTTAATCTGAAGATGTTAATTTAATTAAGATTTTTCCTAGAAGATTTTTTCTTTTTAAATTATAAACTATTATTTCAATAAAAAGTGCAAACACAGACATGAGATAACCAGTTGCCAGTAGTAACTTAGGATCTACTGACTTTTCTACTGATTTTTCTTCATCCTCCGTCATATCATTTCTTTGTAGCAAACTCAACATCATTTGCCACTTTTTCTGCAAACCTGATTCAAAAATTCGATATCTTAATAATTCAAATTTTTCTACGTACGGTGATCCAGGAGAATAAGCCGTACCTTTCCAGGTACTCCAGAAGAATGGGCTCGCGATCTTCAAACTTAATTTACCATTAAATTTTCGATATTTTTTTACCATTTGTATACCTTTACGTTCAGGCAAAATACAAAAAAAAATATTGGCAGTTTTGACAACCTGATCAGCACACGAAGATGGATTAGGCCATGGTTTAGCTTTTCTTTTTAAACTCTGTAGCGCTGAACTTTTCTCAAATACAGAGAATGTTTTATTAAAGAATGGCGAATGAACTAGAGGAATCAATCCAGACTCGTCAAGATCTTCAAAAGTCTCGAAATTTTTATGAGTTACAGTTACCTTAAAATCCAGCACTTTCGCATAGATGTCTGATAGGCAGATCTGAGATAGTAGCATGACACAGCCGAAGAACATTCGTTCTCTCGTTACACGCGGTTGTCTTGGAACGGGAGCACTAAGAATCACCTAAGTTATAATAAAAAATTAAATGTTACTATAAACATGATTAAAATTTTTATGAAGATATTAAGACTTACTTGAACCATAGTTGGCCACGTCCATATTTTTTTATTGAAATTCAAGAATTTGGTGATAAGCGTGAAGTTCACCATGTAAAACGTAGTAAAAAGTGAAAGAAACGAAAAGCTTACCGGCGTAGTCACTTTTTCTTGAGGTATAATAGGCACCAAAGCACGATGTACATGCGGTGTCAGTGAAATTGAAGTTCCTCTCTCAAATTTATCATTAGCTAACCAATACAGTTCATTGCCGCTAAAATCAATTTTACCTTCAAAGATCGCCTGTTTCACATCGGGATATGATAATATCTTGAGCTTATTATTAATATAATTATTATCAAGTGTTTGATTGATTTTCAGATCAAAATTCAAGACTTCTGCTATAGTAGCGAGACTACGATAATTAATACTGTTTTTGCTAACAATCTCAGGAGTATTTTGCTGGAGGTAAACAGATGGAGGTTCATGTACAAAAGCAGTTTTTAATTGATATTGATTCATATCGCGTAATTTATCAGGAAATAAAACCATACCGCCAACATAAGGTTGTTCAAAGTACTGCTTCTTAAACGGATTATACCAATGAACCATTGAATCATTGGGACTTTTTAATTCAAGAATAGTAAAGTCCAAAAATTTGTTCTTCCATGCTTCAAATAAACTAGTCCTGATTATTTCTTTTATATCGGAATTCTCACTTGACAATATTGTCAACCATCTAGGCCTGGTGCACCTTGACCACACTTTAACGTAAAAATTTAAAACGTCACTAACTTGCGATGAATTATCTATGATCTTTAAAGTCTTTAACATAACAAATAACGTTGAAGATCGAGGCGAATAAAACTCCAGAATTTCTCTTAATACAGACAAATTTTGCTGATTGATGTTTACAGTTGAATACCGCTCAATTATACACCTTAGTAAGAATTTAATCTCAATACTTGAAAAATTTGTATAGTCATTAGCAATTAATACGATTTTCTGAACAGACAAATGTGGAGCAACGTTAGTTACCAAGTGACAAAAATCTTCTGATTTTAAATTTCCAGGAGCAAAATTCGAATGAGAACGCGCTAGAAAAAATAGTACACAAAAGAACGTCTTGTACATGTTCGTACAGAAAATTAACTTGAACTAGGTAGGAAATATTCAGTCAGATATATTTTTTCAGAGGCTTTATATAGTACAATCCAATCACCTAAAACTTTGAACCCCAAATTTAATATTGACAAAAAGTAGTGAAAATGGATGATTTAAGTAGTGACACAGCTTTTTATGCTTTTAATAGCTTTAGAAATTAATGTAATTAAGTTTATTTCCTAGACTCCAGTAAAGACCTCATTTTAGGTTATCTCACAATAATTATTTCCAAAATCGCCTAAAATTATCATAGTATGGTCATCAAATATATTATTTATGTTTTTCATTTATCCAATCATTGAACCGAGTTTTTCTCGTTATTTTTTATGAACGTTTGTTCCCACGTTTACACAGTGTATATTGAACAAAAATAATACATAATTATTCTGAACAATTATACGTAAAAAATAGCAATTTATTTAGTTGAAGAGTTTATAATGTGAATATAAAATATTCTATTTTATAAAAAAATATGATTTTGATTTATTGATATACCGTGACTTCACTTCATTAATTTTCCAAGCACTTATATTGATTAATCCCTATTGAAACGATCTCATAAAAACTAATAGATTCTCATAGATTCTGGTGCAAAAACCGAATAGGTTATGCGGTTTCTGCACCCTTTCTATTGGAATTTATAGGATGTTTGCAACCGGGATAATAACGCATAAACCCTTTTCTATCCAGGAATACTTTTGCTTAATTACTTCCGTACAGTATAGCCCTTGATTAAATACAGGATTTGCATGATTCTCAAATGCCGTAAACCTTTACAAATCGTGATTGTTTACTGAAATAAAAAAGTTTAATTTTACAGATATATTTTAAGCCTATAAAAGTACTTCCATTTTAATAGATTAACACCCGCAATGCAATAATTAATAAAACCCTGCGCATGCTACTTTCCTTAATTATTTAACGAGCCATTTAACGTCAGCGTATAAAATGAAGCAATATAATTCAGCACAACTGCATCATTGTACTAGCTTCTCGAACATAATTAGAGTAAGTTTAACGCTAAGAGTTTTAATAGGAAAACTTTTGCCGTTAACTCGTTCGATTATTTTAGATAATTGATTCTGAATAATTAAATATATCGATTAACTCTTTCAGTCACGCTGCCAATTATAATGAAAATAAAAATTTAGAAAGATAAATTTTCTTTCCGTGCCAGTAGCTAGGTATTTAAAAAGAGCACTTATATACTCCGCGAACGCTTCTAATCGAACATGAAAAAACACGAGACAGCGCCAAATTAAATATTCAATGAAATAAAAAAAAAAAAAAACAAAAAAATAGTCAATTGAATAAAACGTATCTAATTGCAGCGATTATTTGCGCAAAAAATCTCAATCACTTCGACGCATGGAGTACGCGTGCATTATGAAAGCATTCGCATGAGCGTCGCGTTCAACGGCTTTTTTCTCGAAGCTTTTCCCGAGCGGTGCATGCCCGCATAACATTATTTCTTTCTCCCCAATCCTATATACATCTCGGTGCAGAGACGAGTTTTACGGTTGCGCGGGACAGCGTCTCTCTCTCTCTCTCTCTCTCTCTCTCTCTCTCTCTCTCTCTCTCTCTCTTGCACTTACGGCATGATCTTCCGTGGCGAACATAAACTTTTTTATAGTTTATGCGAGACTTTCGGCATGCCTCGGAGTTAACTTTATACGGACGTTTCACCTGCTACATTGGTTACGTCAAAGAATCGCATGATTTAGCGTTTCTTTACTTTGGTTCACTTTAACTTTATGCTGGGAAAACAAAGGGGTCAACGTGTCGCCCGAAAAATATAGAAGATTCTCCTGTTAAGCCGAACTGGCACCGCTGTAAAGTTGTACAGTTTTAAAAATATTTAATTCTTTATTTGAATCACAATTTATTTCACGATAAGTGAAACCTTGCAATGAAGGGAAGAGGAAAGATTTGCTGATATTCAAGGTATAGGCTTCCCGTTATTTATTAAGATTCTGAACACATTTAGACTTCACAATCTTACTTTATGATACAAAAAGAAAAAAAGAAAATGCGACATTTAAACCTAGCTCGCACTGATTGCTAGTTGGATCTTAAGCCTTAAAGACTTTAATTTCGTATTGAACCCGTCGTCTATACTCGGTGCACACCTTTATCAATTGAATCGATGATCGTCCTTCGCTGAGTGAGCGATGCAGCCGTCGTCTCATAAAGATGATTTAAATAAATTTCGTTGATTTCACGCCTCAGTCAAGAATTTATAGATTAACAGACGGACTGTATATGGTCAGCTCGTAACGAGGACTCCTGGAAGGCAAGAAAAAGAGAGAAGATTTTGCCTTATAGGGAGAAAATATTCAATCAATCGTTTAAAAAAAAATGACGCAATCATCATAATAAAGAAGCAGCCATAATTACCCAATTATTAAATAAAGATCCCTTCGGAAGCGATTAGTGTTCATTTATACGTAGCCACGCGTGAATAGTCGCGTGAAACTGCCACTGTATAATTATATGTAATCAGGCAAAACCACTTATAGCTATATACAATCATGTACGATGACATGTGCATGTGTTTGCAATTACACGCGCCTACACACTGCAATAGCCGCATTGGTAATTTCCAGCAATTATAAATATTCCGAGAGCATTAACATTATTTTATGGTTCAAAATCACAGAGAAAACTGATTTAATGAATCCAGGCCGTTTCTGAAAGCTGCAGAGAATCCTTTTTTATATGAGAAAGGTTTAATGATTAATAATCTAAATAATTTAATAACTTTCATGCCAGGCTGTTGCTCAAACATTTCGATCAATGTATTTTAGCTCTTAAGAGATGCCTTCAAGGTAGGAATGTAATATCCATGATTATGAATATTCATCAAATCATAATAATGTAAATTTAATAGTAATTCATCAACGGTCCAATAACATGATACAAATAAGCAAACTTGATAATCACAAGAAAATAATTTCATATTTACAGTAGCCGCATCAAAACTTAGATAATAATTCTCATTCTATCTGCTAGATTTATGGTGGTGTCTACAATTAAATTATAATGAAAACATTCATTTTAAATTTGCTATTCCAAAATTTCTTAATTATTATTGTTGTAACGGTTAGCTGCTTGCTTTTTCGGGATTCAAGGCAAAAGATTCGCTCATTTAAATTGTTAATTATAAAAATTCTAACGAAATGTTCATTTTATTTACGGCAGTAACCATTATAAAATACAAAATTATAATATAACTATATATTTACATAGCGATGGTTAACTCAGACTATACGAATAATATTGAGCGATTAACAATTTTTATATTATTTTTAAATTTCATCGTGGGTATATAAAGTCCCAAACAAAGGACTATTGTAATCTATCAAAATACTTGATTTTATTTATCTTTGAATTTTTCGGACACAAACCCAAAATCATAATCTGAATTATTCATGGTAATGCTCAAATTATTACTCTCGCGCGGTACCTCTCACTAATTTACGGAAATCCTTGTCTCACCTCCACTAAAAGATCCGGACAAAATGATTTGCCCATGACACACGACGATAAACGAGAACGAATCGTAACGCAGAACGCGAAGCAATATCCGGTCGGACAGTTTCAAGTCCGCGCGAGCACGTCCAGGAAATTACCTGGAACTTAACTCCTCTTTTTTAATAGCCAGGCCGATCGTGCGTGCACGATAAAAGCCCCCGCGCGCATCAATCCCGCCGCTGTTTATCCATGACGTCGCGCGTCGCACGGACAAAAAAGGCAAATCATCAGTTGGCAGAAACAAATTGACGTCCGCGAAGGTCGTCCCGGGGCTCGCGTATTTATGGAAATCAAATGGTCGCGAGGGCATGCCGGCGCGAGCGTGCGCCCACGAGGCAGAGGGGCACTTGGACGGCGCATTACGAGGGAAAGGCGAATCGCCACCGGCGACGTATATAAAAAGCCTCGCGGCGCGAGGAAGGGGCAGTAAAAGCATTCGCCGATTAAATTCCCGCCAGCTCGTAAGGAGGGCGACGGGATCGAGATGAGCTGTTGCTCCGTGAGTTTCGCTGGTTTTTCGGGAAACGGCAGATAGAGTGTTTTACGAGGGTTCGCTTGATTTCCCATCGATGGGCGAGGGTGAATTAGCCAATGGTTGGAATGAGTTCAGTGTTTTATTTTCGCGCAATATCAAGGCGTTTGACGATAAACAACGATGATTCAAAAAGTAATGTGAAGAAAAACTGCGAGCAGGCGTAGTGTGGGTGAGTAGCAAATTTAATCTAAAATAATAATAAATCTAAAGTAATCCACTTTCTAAAACGATTAGAATAATCAGCAGCTTTATTCCTAGCGAAAAATTGCTACTTTATTTTCTATACTATAGTTCAAGTTTTCTCTGCCTTAGGGCGTAAGTTGGTAAAGTAGATTAAAGAGTAAAAAGAGAAGTAGAAACTAAACGTTAAAACCCTCACCTGAAAGACACTTCACAATGTGCAAGAAAAACAAAGAAAATTTCATAAGAGCACTGTAAACTCTTCTCTTTACAATCCTCTTAAAGCATTACGCGGCACTTTTCCGCTCCTAAACTCTTTGGAGATTTCGAAAACGCTATCAAATTTCAACAAAGGACCGGTACATCATCTTATCAATTTTCCACTTATCGAGCAAAATCATTCTGGCGCATTGCAAAACATTTAATACCAGAAAATGAAAATCTAAATTAACGCAATGATTTAATAAAAAAATATTAATTCACACAATAGTAAATTTCAGATTTTTAATCAGCTTAATAACGGGCGCACTACATATTTCAATACCTCTCACTAAAACACGGCGCTCGCTGACTAAAGTTTCAAAGTCCAATCTAGCCTTTCAAATGAAGCCCAGCACCAAGAGCCACCGCTTCGCCCTGACCCACCACCGCCGTCGCATATTCAAAACAGATCCAAGCTAAACAAAAAAACAAAAAATCACAAATTATCATGTGGGGCGAGATTGAGACCGTAAGCGAGTCGATATCGCGGCTCGAGAAGTCAGCCTCTGGCAGGAAGCAGCGCAACGGTCCCGTCGAGGTCTGGCTCACGTCCTCGGCCGGGGCGGCGGCCTCGCCTTCCGGCAGCGCCGGGGTCCTGCACGTGCTGGTCGATCAGTTCAGGTTTTACTGCGACAATTCCAGCCTCGCCGGGTACAAGTACATCACCGAGATGCGCCGCACTTGGTTCGAGAGGTAATTATTTGGGTGGTAAGCGGCGCTGCGGGATCAAAGTAACTTTAAAGCGAAGCTAGCCTTACTTTTGAAATGGTGCTTTTGCGAATCGGCGTTGCAGCTGGCCTACCGAAATGGAATTAAACTTCGCGGGCAAGACTACACTCAATTGTATTTTTTGTTGCAGAATAATGTGGATTATTTTGCACTTGATAATGGTTTCCACTTTGGGAGTAATAGTTTGGAAAGTTTTGCAAGAATATGAACATACACCAGTGGTAACCGTGGTGGAATCCGATCACTATCCATCGAACTTTCTGGACCTGCCTGGTAAGGTTTTAAATATTTGATTTTTCTCATTTTCATTTAAATTAATAATTTCCACTTTTTATAGAAGCTTGTACATCTTTCGTTGTATTATAAATGAACCTTACAGTTTTGTTTGCTTTCTTAAAAAAGCTACTTTCCATCGCGGTATTATAGAGTCTTCTTATTATTATATAAATATCGAATATTATGAGAATCCCTGATATGGACAGACGTATTTTAGAGGTAAAAAATCGAAGTTGGGTTTATCGCAAATCCTCACTTTTCACGAGTCAGCGAGTCAGAAAAACCGATTTCCGGACCGTGTTTGAAAAACGCGTGTGTTAGTGAGCTCCTCTGTATTTGCACGATAACAATTGGAAAATGTTTTAATATACTTTTCGGTTGAAATTGATTTACTTTCTAGGCGGCTTCTCGGTGAACTCCATTTCCCAACTGATTTTTCAAATAAGAAATTCGCTTAAAAATTCCCCTCGCGTAGCAAGCTCCCGCGTAAATATTTAGTTTGCAACGATCGAGTAAAAAAAAATAACGCGCACCGCCGGAGCTCGGAATAAATGTAAAATTAATGCTCTTAACGAGGCGGAATAATTCGTCAGAGAGGCGCAAACAAATTAAACGAATACCGCGAGGTCAGTCATTTTTACGGGCTCGGCACATAATTGAAACAGAACGAGTTTTCATCCCTCTCTTCCTTTCTCATTGTCCCGTATTTATCTCTGTTTTGCAGCGGTATCGGTGTGCAGCATCAACCGAATCAGTCGGAAGGCCGTGGCGAGGCTCGCCGAACGAATGTAAGCACAAATGCGAATTTGAGTTATAACGGGCGATTGGCTGGGCGGGCGCGCGAAATTTCCGGCGCCGCGGCGCTGGGAAGAGGGCGCGGCAGGGGGCTAATTGAATTTTAAAGCATAAAAGTTGCAGTCGATTGAATCGCGCGGCCCGACCGATTATCGGCGATCGCGCTGATTGCCTTTTTTGTTTACGGCAGCCGGCGCTACTTATTTCCCCGAGGGGAAATAGCGCGCGACTCTTTTGCAAATTGGATTTTCACTGGCACCGCAGTGCAAAGTGCGCGAGCAGAGAGACGGGGTTAAGGCAAAGATTGTGCTAAATAGATAGGATATTCATGTGAGGAGATCGATACCGTTTACATTGTAATTTTAATGCGTTTCTGTATTGTGCGTCATGTTTGGGTGAGATTCATGTGGAAATTTCAGGCGGCAGAAATTTAAAAGTTATTTAATCATTTTTTATTACCTAAAAAAAAAGTTAATATAAAACCATAAATATAAAATAGAATTATCTGGCATAAAAAATTACGGATCTTTGATGATTTCGTTGAGCAAGCAATCAAGCAAAATTATAACGTCTGCTGAATCTTTCAATTTACAGGGATATACATCATTTTTCTACCACTTCCGCGAGAGGATAAAGAGAAAAAAAAAACTAAAAAACAACACCTATCAATCGCCGAAAGCCGCGATCTCAATCAGGCGCAAAAGTGCACAAGCGAGCGCTCGGGATCAGAGCCGCGCGAAGAGGGCCGCCCGACGGGGAAAATTTCAATTGGCACGAACTCTCCGCGGCGCTCGGAGGCGATAAATATTTGCGAGACTCGCGCGCGCGCGCGCTAACCGCATAATCATAAGCGCGTATACATTTTCGCTGGCCGATGCGGGGCGGGGGGGAGGGTCATCCGTGTTTGCGCTTTGTACTGTCGCGAGGGGCGAGCGGGCATGCGTGCACTGCAGAAAGCCAAAGTAAATCACGGAGCAACAATGAACTCAGCAGGTGTTCCAGTTCTGCTCCTGTGCGCGGCCCCCGCCGGCTATTGTTCGTCGTACGCGGCTGCATTGCTGGCCGGGAGCCCTCGAGAATCGTTAAAAAACATTAGCCCGCCGCGGATAAACGTCGCGATGACGGTTGGCGGGGATTTCCTCGCCGGGTGGGGGGTGATTTAGTGCTTTTTTTCGTGCGCAAGGGAAGGGGAGGGGGGGGGAGTATTGAAAATTGGCGTTGAACAATAAAGAGGAAGGGGTGCTGGTTTTTGAACAGAAATAATTTATATCTTTTTAAAGAATTATTATTAAGAAATATTATTATTATTAAGAAAGAATTATTATTAAGAAAGAATTTTTGGTGCTTTATAAATGCTTCGCGATCCACAAATGTAATAATGTAGCACAAAAACTCATGTCACACTCGAACATGTTTAGTGTCGGCTGTTGTTAAAGCTTGCGAAATAATTAGTCAAAATAATGCAGATATTTTATTCAAAAGATTTTCTGTTTTTATTTTTAAAGAGAATCCTCAAACATTACAAACTTACCCGAGGAGAGAATTACCACTCTTATTTACGAATTGGGATACCTGTACGAATCATCTTTCGACCTGACTCACAAGACCCAGAACGCCTTGGACGATTTGCTGAAAAAGTTCTTCAACGGCACTTACGAGCTGACAAATCTGATGAAAGAGGTTCGAAATTAACTGAAAGTTTGGCAAATACCCGCGAGATCCCTCCGGGGTTACGTAGCTTGAATATTAAAGAACGAGGCAACGAGCGAATATTAAGCGCGAATAATAATTCCGACTTTTCCGACCTCACAGCTGACGCCACAGTGCAGCGAGATGTTTGTCAAGTGCCGCTTCCGCGATGAATCTAGGAAGTGCTCGGAGCTTTTTTCTTTTCGCAAAACCCAGGATGGATTCTGCTGCACCTTTAACTACGCCCGCGAACGAGACGACCTTACAGGGTTAGAGTACTATATTCGTTACAGATGAAGTTTGAACGTTGACTGAATAAAATACGATTTCTAGTAGTATATTGTTGGATACATTAATTGTCGTTATTTAAAAGTTTTTCTGTTTTTAAAAATAAATGTTTTATTATAATGGTTTGAATAGTAATAATGTTATAGAATCTACTTTTAGATACTAATTATTAGTATATAATATTTTTGTTACATATTTATTTTGAAAAATAAATTCCCATAAAAATTATGTGATTTCTTGGATTGATTATGTCATTTAGAAATATTTTGCTCTTCGTTTATCAAAACAAAAAATATCTTTTAGTTTATTTAAAAATAAATTTATATGTAACTAATGCTTAATTAAATATTACATTCTAGGCCTATTATTGAACATTCTAATAGCACTCCTTACAAAATTGAAAAACTTAACCTATTAAACGGGTTGACGTTTCTCATGGAGCCGTTTCTAAACGACTACTTCTTTCCTATTCTACCTATTGCTGGCTGGAAGGTAAGAAATAATAATTTATAATTTTTTAATCGCACACTCAAACTTACAATAAAACCTTATTCTCTCTTCAAAAATGATAATCAGAAGAAGCATATTAAGTGCTAAATGTTACTTAAAAATTCGTATCGAAATGTAAATGCAGAAATAAGAAGTTAAATTATTATTTCATTGAATTACTTTTTTTACGGAAAATTGCTCACAATAAAAAACGTCTTGATTATTTTAATTTGTTCCAACCTCGCACATAATACACGAAAACTGGTCGCAACACCATACAGCCTCAAAACTTTCGAGCACTTAAAAATCAACGCGAGCCCTGCGCCGTAACCGCCGCCTCTGACCCAGATAACGATCTTCAATCCGAACGACTACCCGGACAACACATCGGGCGGAGTCTCGGACGCCCTGATCTCGCCCGGGACCGAGAATTTCCTCGAGCTGAACGCCGTGTCGTTCACCAGCGAGAAGGAGGTGCGCAGCTTCGCCGTCGAGGAGCGCAAGTGCATTTTCAACGACGAGATCTCGGCGCTTTACGACGGCTACACCTACAGCGACTGCATCGTCGACTGCAAGGTGAACGACGTGTGGGAGACCTGCGGCTGCCGGCCCTTCTTCTTCCCGATGCGCGGTGAGACGCCGCTGCTTTAATCATTTCAGTTTTGGATTGGTGATTGATGGCTTCGCTGATCGCGCCAGTAGGCAGAGCCCGAGTTCAGTCAGACTCGAACAATTTCATTATTTTTATTTCGTGGCATCGTTCTGCTATCGGTTTTGCACAAAAAAACTTACAGAATTATAACAGAAATTAAATAACCAAAGCTTATCGATAAATGGAAAATTATAAATTTAATACGTTAATGATCTTAAAAATAAGCTTCGAGTAAATTGATATTTTATTTTTGCCTTCATTGAAAATAATTTAATCAAATGACTAATATTTTATCTGGTGAATAAAAGAGAATACTGCATTCTGGAATGATATTAAATTGGGTGAATTATTAATCATGTTCATAACAAAGCGCATGAAGGTTATTAATTTAAAATTGCCCTGCAATACTGCATACCGAAATTCTGTGCCTTCTGAAACTGAAAACCAAAATCGTTCCAAAATTGTCCTGAAGTAAATTTATCGGTTTCAGAGTCAATACATGCGCATTTTCGAATGCATTTCACATTTACAAGAAAATAAGATATTTCTATTGATTAAAACTTGCTCAAATTAAAAAAAAATCTGTTACTCGTTCGTAGAAAGGAAAATAATAGGAAGCTAAAAGGTAGCTCATTTAATTAAACCCTCATTAATGCCGAAAGTAAAATTAGTCGTTAACCTCCTACGCTTTGCTCTCTAATCTGCGTTAAAAATAAAATCAGAAGCTAATTTCAACCGGATCTCCATAATATCCTCCTACTTACCAAAATTCAAAAAGGGGGCCAGAATTTAAATACGAGCGCGCCGCTATCTGGAAACAGCGCCAAAAAGAAGGGCAGGAAATTTGAGAGAATTTCCGGTCGTACCGGAGACGACGTATGAGAGCTTGGCAAAAATGAGCGTCGAACTAATTCCTTTCCATCCCCCCCCCTCCCCCCATCTACACCGGACCCACACTATCGCAACCAGCCTAATTGAATTTCTCGCTCTCTCCTAAATTACGAAAACGTAGAAAGTAGGCGATCTGTAACGAATAACGGTTGCAGTAGCAGCTCTTACACATCCGGGCTGTATGGGTATGTAGGGAAGCAACTGCACTCTTCCTCTTCTTCTTCTTCTGGACCCCTAACGAGTCTTTACTAGGCGAGCGGGTCAGAAGCTTAAAGCGTTAAAGCCGATCGTCTGGAGAGTCGGACGAGACTTGCCTCGGCAACGACTGCGCCCGCGACTTTATGTGGCCCTCGTTTTGCTCCCTCCTTCCTGCGAGATCCTTTACCTTTCTGTTTTTTTTTTTTTTTTTTCGTTGTGAGAAAGAACCTATTAAGGTTGGGTCTCTTACACCGGGCTTAACATTAAAATTTCAGAGTCTCCGAAACCGAGCTCGCGGTTAATGTGGAATTTCGCCTGATAAGGTGGGCCGCTCTTGCAAAGGTGAAAAAGATTACAAAGTATAATTGACGTTTTGTAAAACTTCTATAATCTTTAAATTAAAAAGTACCTTTTATAACTTGTAAGTGAAGGTGTCTAAGTGCACACACCTGATAAAACTTTATGTACACCGTTAATTTCAGTTTGCGCCGTATATTTCAATAAAATTTTGCAGTATATGGCTTATCTTAACTTACCGCTGATTAAATTTTAGAGCTTTACCTAAACTAGTTTGTTATTAAAATTTTGGACGTCTCGAAATTTTCAAAACTAGTTAGAAAAAATATTACAATAAACAAAAAATATTTTAAAAAGCGTAAAAATTACTAAATGATTCAAGCCGCTTTTATTGTAATTATCAATAATATAACTAGCAGTATATTTATTAAAATTTTTAAAAAAAATTTCCTTTTTAAGAGACATTTAATCATTTCCAGATTCTCGGCGTGTCTGCAATACCTCTGACATTTTGTGTTTGCATAAATTCAAGTGTAAGTAAAAAATGCATTTAATTATAAATAAAAAAGAAATTAAATGGTATTTAGACCTTTTATACATTTCACTCACAATTAAACAATCATAATTCATATTCTGACATGCGAAATTAATTAATTATCAATTAAATTAATTCCTCGGTCTCTCGATTAATATCGACAGGCAGCGATGTATCCTTTACGATCCTTAAAAGAACAAAATTTAAATAAGAAATTCTGCTACGAAAAAATTAACTTTCAGCAAAGTGGTGGTCCGTTCTGCCACACGACATAAATCAAGGAGGCGAGGAATCGAAAATATTTAATTTCATCAGCAACGAGTCGTGGTCTCTGCGCTGCAAGCATTGCTATCCCTCTTGCGACGACGTGCAGTACTATCTGCAAGCCTCAAACGTAATTCTCGAAAAAGACGAGCGCGATTCGCTTCTGTGAGAATTAATTTAATTATTTTTTCTGTCCTCATCCTCTGCCTTTTTTTTGAGATCTCTTCTGGATACGTGCATTTTATGAGAGTTTAAGCTCAAAGTTAAATTGTTTTAAAACGTTCTGTAATTCTCTTGAGTTCTTTTCTTGAATATTTCCATATGTATAATTTTTAGAATTATAAAAGTAACACTTTATTGATATCAAAGTGATTTACATTCCATTTTAGACGTAACGTCAACATCGTAGATCAAAGTCTGGTGCACATATATTTCTCAAAATACGGAACAGTGCGCCTCAAGCAGGACAGAGCATATTACTGGTACGAATTGCTGAGTAAGTAATCCATCTTTACGTGATATTTTCGAAAACGTAACTATAATATCGGAGTGGTAATTAATGGCGTAACACAGCTTTTAATGAACCAAAAAATCTAATTTATTATACATTCCATGAAGCACTTAAGAAACATTTCTGCGGCTTCATAAAGATTTACATCAAGAAGTTCATAATTTCGAGAACAAGAATTCGCGAAGTTTGATAAGTTCCTATTAATACATCTAATGCAGCCCCCAATAAGCGAGTTATTCCGAAGCAATTTGCAAAGACGTACTTTTTTCCATTATTAAGAAGCTCATCTTTCGCGTTTTGGCGAAAGCATTACGAGGGGCAGAAAGGAAGGGTCGGCGCAGTGGAGAAAGCTTTGAGTGATTAATGAAAAGGAACGGCGGAGGCGAAGATTCAGGAAGCGGCCCGAAGGACTTGGCTCGAGATACGCGCTCGCCAAGTCCGAGAGAGAGAGAGAGAGGGGGGGGAGGGGGGAAGAGTACGCCTTGGGTAATAAAAGTAATCCATTTCATAATTTTCTGAAACCTACGCTCTGTGGTCGCCAAGTTCCCTTTTCGTTGCCGTTTTTCTTCACTTTTACTCCCTCCCACTGCTCAAAAGCTCGTAAAGATCGCTGGTATATGAGGAAATTTTTATCTGTAAATATTTCATCTAGTTCATTAATCCTGATTTTGAAAATCCGGAATGTCCGGAAGTTAAAATGTATAGCTCGATTGTGATTCGCGAACATGGTCTTCTCTCTGCCGCATTACTTTCTTTGAATATTTCGCTTCGTTATACTGTAAACAATTAAATACAATTGCGGTACTCGGGCGAAAAATTTTCTTTTCTTCACCTCAAACTCTGCGTAAAAATTTTTTCACTTCAGATGAACGAAGAAAAAGTTAAAAGTCCGCTTTCATCCACTGAATACATTTCATAATGAATGCATTTACATAATGCCTTAAAAAGTTTCCAATCCGAGAAACGTTACGACAACAAACAATGTTTTTAATTTTTCAATTTTTAAAAAATATAATGGCGGGAAAATAGCTTATTCCTTTTTAAAAGTTAGCGTTCACCCTTTCCTGTACATTTTCATATTCATAACTGGAAACAATTTAACACTGAAATTCCGACAAATAAAGTTTTAATTCTGGAAAAAACAATGTCAAATTCAATTTACACAATATTTCACAAAAAGTTGGTTCAAAATTAATAAAGCGCTATTTGTATTAAATCAAAACGTATTTAAATAAAAACTTTTCTCCTCCTTTCAATTGTAAAATAAATTAAGTAACGTATAATCTCTTAAACCCTTTTACTGCAAGCTCTTTTCTTGCAACAAAGAAGATTATGAATGTTCTGCTGCCTATTCAGCCGATTCAATAAGAATTCTCGATTTCGGTTCCGGAGTCACAAAGGCAAGATTATAGCTGCGGCGTATTAAACTTCAGACATAGAAATGCATTGGGCACGCTTTAGACTTCCAGCCGCTTCTGCATAATGCATTTACAAATGTGAAATTAAGCTTAAGCTCTGTCCCTCGGCTTACACGTGTAATATTTATTTATCCAACTCGTGCAATAAAAGCAGCCGGTATTAAAAAGCGATTCGCCGGATCAAAGTGCGCTTGAAATCCTCGCATCGCCGAAGTATACTACGTGTACTTCCAATTTGTAAATACTATGGAACGCGCGATAACTCAATTTGCATCGAACAATGCCCCCCTTTCAAAATCTAAATCATGAACTATTAAACTCTCGGCCATTTTGTGCATAAACGCACTTAATATTCATAAACACTTGATGCACGGTAAATACGACGTGTTCCCGGATATCCTTTTCGGGCCCGTAATAACGCAATAAATATCATTCAATCAACATTTGCCCTGCCCGCAATTTACCTGCACGCAACAACGCAACTGCTTCGGCTCTCTCGCAGCCTGGGCTTTCCGCTCTATAAACTTCCCCTTTCAGCATCAGCCGCGTCGAAAAAAAAAAAAACAACAGGATTAAATGGATATAGTAACGAAAAAGAGACGGCGGGAGAGAAAAACAACATAAATAAACGAGCGCACAGTGAGAGAGGTAATCGAGCTCCATAATATACGACCGCCAAGCCACTACACCGCGTTTTCGGAGCTCTCACCCCCTTTATAAAAGTAAAAAACTAGCCCTCTCTCCCCCCGCGGCGCGGCCAGATATAAAGGAGCGCCGAAACTTTGCATTGCAAACGCGCCTCCCCTTCCCTCCCGCGCGCGCACTGCATCGTCGTAATTTATTCCATTCATCGGCCGTCCGCGACTTCTCTTTTATCGGCTTTTGCATCTGCATTGCCCCCCCCTTGTCCCGACGGTATATCGCGGGTCCGTGAGAAATTGATACTTCCACTCGTATTGATGCGTATCCTGTATTATCGTCGAAAATTAAATAAAGCTTAAACTGATTAAATTGCCGAATGTATTTCGGCGCTTTGAGGTGAATTGCAGAGGTAATTAAATGGATGCTTTTTCGCTTCGTTCAAAAAAATAATTGATTAATTTTTGTACAAGTAAATATTTTCGTAAACCTGCATAGCGCGCTATAAAAAGTTTATCCAAACTTTCAATCTGCACGTGCATCAATTCATAAAAATGAACTGCGAATTTAAGCAGTATTTTTTAACCTTTATCGAACCTTACCAAATATTCTTTTTCGTACACTTTTTTCCTCGAAAAATAAGAAATCCGACGACATTTAAACCTCGAAGCTTTAAGTCGTAAAAATAAACGAAGTAGAATCAGCCCATACTCAGCGAAAGCAATGAGGTGAGGAAGATCCGCCAATGATTCTCGAATGGATTTCCGTATTCACATCGGAGCGTTATAAGCCTCAAGTTCTCCGTTGCCATGTCGAAACGACTTGGAGTGAACGGGCAACAGCAGAGTCCTTAAGTCACTCTTGCCAAGTTTTTGCATAATGTTTGTCTGATTATAGGCAGCTGATGCTGGCTGGCCGCCATTTGAATATTTCGCGATCGCTCGGAGAAGCCGGAAAGAGGCTGAAATTGCTGCGGTCCTGGCAAGGAATTAATGATGAGAAATCTTTCGTTTTGAATGCGTATAATTAAGGGCGGAAGGAGCGGCGAGACTTCTTGAATTTTTCTGTGTATTAATTTATGGGTTCGCGTTTTCATAATTGGAAAGCTCCTTGAAATTTGAATAATTTCGTGCTGGATGAGGGTCTTATTTAATGAACGATATAACTCATTAGTATAAATATTACTCAGTGCGGCAGTATTACGTAAATAATGAAAAAGGATAGTTTTATTATAATGCATCTGATAAAATGTTCCGATAAAACATTTTCGCTTGCGCTGCAATTGTTTAACGCAGTTTGTAAAAAGGTAACATTAACAATAAATTTTACGATCTCTATCTATTAAACTTTTATTACCAATATAAATAACTAGTTGAATAGCCGTAAATAAAGTCCGTGCACTTAAATTAAAGGCAAACTGTAACGAATTTATGCGCCTTTTTTTATACTAAGATTACAACAAGTTTTTAAACTCAAAATAACGCGATTCGACTGCCCAGCTTTAAAAGCAGTCAAACCTGCCGTTCCCGGCTGCTTAAGCAATTGCATCATTAAATACCGTTAATACCCGCCACTATTTTATTCTCAATGTTAAAATTGTCGCGGATTAACCTTCTCAAATCGCATGTCGCACAAGTAAGAGCCCGTGTGGGAGAAACGTGCTGCAGACACCTGAGTGGCATGTGTCATGGCTTCATACTTGTCACGCCCTAGCAGTAGTTTGATAACATACTTTAAGATAAATTAGGTAGGGTATTTTTAGACTGCCTATTCCCCGTGAATGCGGATCGCCCGTACTTCTGATGTAATCAATCGCGAGCCAAGACACTTACTTTAATGCCACCTTCACTTTGTTCGCAGGCAACATAGGCGGTCTGTGCGGAGTCTTCATCGGCTTCAGCCTCATAAGTGCCGTCGAGTTCGTTTACTTCATCGTGCTGTCGGCGGCTTCCTTCTGCACAACTGTCATCGACAGATCGACGACGGTCGACGGTTCCGTTGACGTTACCGTCTCCAACGAGGTGCGAAGCTTGTACTGGGCCGAGCTCGTTCCGCGAGGCAAAGTCAATAACTCTTTGCCGGACGCGTACGCTAAAAAGAGGGCATTTGTGCGCTAAGTTATTGAATTTGTGTACTGCGAGCTGGATGGCATGAGATTTTATATATGTTGAATACGTAATATTTGGAGATTATTAGCTACTTTGGTTTTCATATAATGTACAGAATTCATATTTATTTTACCGCATATGATTGAAAGTTATTTTCGATTTGTCGTCGTATGTATTGAAAATTAAATATTATGGTTATTATTTCGAGACAGCGAGCTTTTTTAAAATTCTTTAAAAACGCTAAAATTTGGGAAATTTTATAAAGTGAAGGAACTTACGAGAGTCAGCAATTAAATCCAAAATTTGTGTTATAATGCTCAAAGTCGGTTTTGCCGTACTTTTACTGAAAAATAATTTATTGAATTAACAAATCAAGTCATGCGTACAATACAGATGCTTAGTTAATTATTGTTTCATTGCATTGGAAACGATCATGAATTATTTAAAAGTGCAGCGAGGTAATGTTTACCGATACATTACCAATGAACATACATTAACTTCGTAATGAAGCTCAGAAAATGCTATGTGTTCCTTACAGCGGTTGCTCTCATTTACCTTGCTGCGTTTTCACGAGAATTAATTTTAAAATCGATCGCAGCTTGTTTTTCGTTCGGTCCGCGTAACTTTTCAATGAAAAAATTATTTGCAGAAATTTGAAGCAAAGAATGAAAAATTAAACAGTTTCATGGTTCAAGTTTTGCCGGGTGGTGGAAGCAAGCTTTTTATTTATATATAAAATTAGCATTTGAAAGCACTTCGAAGTTTCTAAAAATAAAAATGATGTATCAGTAATCGATTGAAAGTGTTGTACCTACCTACTTCATAAAAATGTAATGAAACCTTAAGTGCGACACAAAAGCGCACATTTTTCGTGACAAAGTACACGTAATAAAGCGATCGCTACTTCGAGTTCAGTTATTTTCCATAAAATATTTTAGACTTACTACCGTACAATAAATTCTCATGAACGATCTCATTCAACTTCAACAGAATTCTCCTCTCGCTTTTTTTGCTTTTCTTATTTCCTATATTCTGCTACAGCACTTTTCCTTTTATTATGAAAATTTAATAACAAAATATCGAATTCATCTTAAATTAAATTTCGACGTTTTCTACTTATTACTAATTACATTCCAAGAAAAATAAACTGGTTTTTAAAAGTTTAAGATTATATAGACTTGTCTGCTCAAAAAATACTTATTAGTAGCATCAAATAATCATAGACTTTAATTTTTTTCCGGGTGATTGAATAGTATTTTATTAAATTGTTTATTTCTTGAAAGAAACCGATCTTTTTCTTGATCTTTTTCTTATAATTTATTGGCTCGGTTCAATTTAATATCTTGAAAGGAAATAAAAGTCTTTCAAAATGTATTGAATCTACGCCTAATAATAATTAATGATAATATTAGCATTTTAACGCTTCATTTTATATATAGACACAGTTGATTTTAAAATTTCATCTCAAAAGTCGTAGATTGTTCGCATTTCCTCGTGATTCTTTACTGTTTTAGTCACTGTTGATCGCGCGAATAAAACCAACTCACGTTCCAGCCCTTCATCGTCGTCACGTTGAATAGTCAGATTGGCTGTTCGCCTCTCCTTCAAAGCGAAATGTCAATGCAGTTTACGCCACGGCGCCCGAAGAAAGCTGGCTGGCTCTCAAATTGCAATCGAAGGCTCCACTAAAAAAACGTTTTAACTTTTTATTGAATTTCAATATCTCACAATATTTCAGGTATAAAATAAACTTTACTCCAACATTTTAATCAGCGGCGATATCGAAAACAATGCAGTTTACTTAACGATCACAGATTAAAGTACCCAATCATCTCTTAATTTATACCCATTTAAAAAATGTATGTACCGAACTAGTTGACAACGAACCCCAAATTAAGGTATCAAAAGAATCCGCCAGCGCACAAACTCCATCCACTCTTTCACGAGCTAACCTCGTAATCGCAAAAAAGTTGATTACATCACGCGCTTTACATCAATTTTCCTCCGCGCGGCGAAGCGTCGCGTCGATATTCCCAATTTTCGATCCTCCCCCGAAAACATGCCTCGCCTCTGGAATTAAATCACGGGGAGCGGCGCATCGGCCGTGGAAAATCCCCGGCAGAGTGAAAAGGAGATGACGATCGGGATGATCTCGACACGCCCTTGCCGAAGCGCGTCAAAGAAGAGGCCGGGGAGAGCCGTGCGCACCGAGCGCAGGGTGCAGATTTAATGCCACCGTAAAACAAGCCTATAAAATTCAGACGAGTAAATCACTCGGCACGGCTCTCTTCTTTCTTTCCTGCTCGAGAGAAAGAGGGAGAGAGAGAGAGAGAGAGAGAGGAGAGTGACCACGATGAAACGATCGCCGGCGAATATCCGCTCCAGATTGTTAGGCATGTTGCTATATAGAGGTTTTCTCATTCTGTTGAAGTTTCGCAATCCACATCGGGAGTTTATATTATATATTATATATTATAATTCAAGGTTCTGAAAAATCTTCTGGATTATTGATTTGCCTAGAAATTGAATTCTAATGATGAATAGTAGTTATAAGATTACTTGCAAAAAATGAAGTATATTTACTGTACATCTCTCATTAAAGTTATTATAATAACAAAGATAATAAGATCAAGTCACAGGAGAATGAAGTTTTAGACTGTTACCAGCTAACACCGACAAAATAGCTTACGTCTAAGCAGATTGAATTGTTAAGCAGAATTGAGTTCTAGCGAAACAAGGAAAGACAAGCAAAAGGTTTCGAGAGAATGGGGTTATTAAAACAATACACACTTGAAAAATATAAACTTGTTTTTAGCGAAGCAGTTCATAAATAAATTTAGAAATTTATCAATTGATTAAAGATTTACGTTCTACTTTTGGGCAACATTAAGTTGCTAAGTTATTAGGAAATTGAGTACAGTGTACTAACGTATCGATTACACGAAGCATTAATTTGATAATTAAGTTGCAGAATATAACAACTGACTGACTAGATAATTACTTTCCGTTCATCAAATAATCTAATTTCAAACGACAAATTTATCGTGCATCAAACTGCTCGTCAGATAGCTTACTAGTCGGTATTGACTTGACTGGAGTAGTTGTATATGATTTCTGAATTATTACAACTAATATTTCCCTTTTTCGAACAAAACATAAGCAGAAGAAACATTTGCTATATAGTAAAGTAAGCAAAAAATGTATTCATTTTTCATTTTTTTTAAAATCATTGCATTTCTGTGCAATTAATAAAAATTTATATAATATAACCACCAAAAAAAATACTGGGTCATAAAAAATTTATATTCTAGAAACAATATAATTTTATTCGTTTACCAATTTAATCATTCAGCATTGCATGTTTATCATTTTATTAAATTCATTCTCTGTGATAATTAACTTGTTATTATTTCGTTCAATACCTTTTACTCAGAAATTCATAACAGGCATTTTCATCAGCACACTTGATAACATTGACAAAAGTTCCAAACAGGCGCATTTGTACCTTCCAATCATCAGAAAAATTCAGAAAATCATTTTACGAAAAGCAGCTTCAGCACTGCTCCCCCGGCAGTGACTAAGCCCACAGTGCTCAGCACGAATCGCAGCAAAACGCCATTGTCCCGGGCGGCGGTAAGCCGAAAGAAGGGAGACTGCACGGCTTCGCAAATGTTTCGGTAATCAGCGGGCAGCGCCGCTTCTACGCAGGAAGCAGCGAGCGTGACGTCGGGGCAATCGACCGTAGCCTAACTCCGCGACCCTTTGATTGAACTTGTACACACATACATTATGCGCGTTTTCCTGGCCAAAGAGTTAGGTATGTGGGCAGATCGCTCCGTCGACCTCTGGCACAAAGTGCAAACAGCGAAAATTGCCCGGCCCCTTCCGTCCGTCCTCCTTTCTGCCTCTCTCGACTTTCGGCAAACACGTTATTGTCGTTAATGACGCGGGAGGCCCGAGGTTTTGTGAATTCAGGTGTATATTATACTTATTGCCGGTATTATTATCGGTGTAGGGCGAATATTGATTCTGAATAAAGTCATATCTCGTTTTAACAATTAATTATGGATAACTGTTGAATTATTTCCCGTGTTTAATGCCCTACACTAAATCTAAGCCAAAGCCAATGATTGCTGTGATGAAGGGATTATATATAAATCGAGTGTTTTAAAACAAATTAAGATCATTAGAATATTAAATATTTAGTTATTAACAATTCAAATCAACATTTACAATTGCGGGTATTAAAATAAATTTATTTAACGAATTACCGATCTAATTTTACCGCTCGGCCGTCTGCCGTCATAACGCAGCGTGATCAATTAACCATAATGCTCCGTACCGAAACCACGCCACCTTTTCAAATCGCCCGAGTCGTCCGAAAAAATTGCCGAACTTTATTAAGAAATGCAGAAAATTGAATCTGCGCAATGGATGAAAAATTCGAAGTGCGCCCCGCGCGTATATTCGCCGAGGACCTAATTCGAAATATTTGTGCTCGAAAAGCGATTTTCTCGAAAATCAGCACACCTTTGGTAAACTGCGAGCGGAATAAATTTTCGCGGCGGCGGTGGAGGCGGCGCGCCAAGTAAGTCGCCTCGGAAGAAACTCGCCGGGGAGCCCCGCGGGGCAAAATGGATTCGGCGCTGAATGCGAGAGAGAGGGATAGAGAGAGAGAGAGAGAGAGAGAGAGAATCGAGTTTATATTCGCGGCGCTGAAATCACAAAGTCCGCCGTCGCTCGAAAAAGATCGACGGCACTTCCACGCGCTCGTAACTCACACAGCTACACACCGCCGGCGTTCGCCCTTTTTTGCCCCGCGCGATTTTCCTCTCCGCGAAGTGAGAAAAATAGCTCAATTCTCTGATTCTCGAGCTTTGCCCTGGCTAATCCTTTTTTTTTTCTCCTTCTTCTTTACATTTGTCATTGTAAACAAGCGGAGTTCAGACTGCCAGGCTGATGCCTTTGCTTTTGTTGGGCGCGTAAACGGCTATTGAAGGCGTTATTCACGTTGGAGATTTCTTTTTATTGTTCTGTAAAGGACTTTTATTCGCTTTTGGAATTTTGACAAGTGAAGTATTATTAGTATTTGGATGGGCTGTCTAAACAAATATTTTTAAAATAGCGGCGAGCAATTTATTTATGTGTCAATATATTAAAGCGAAATTTTAAAACCATGGTATGTGTCGTTATCATTAATTTTCCGATCACAATACAACCTGCAAGTCACATTACGCTCCTTGAGGATAAAAGTAGTGCAATAACGCCTCGTGATATTGTCATTTTATCACCCAATTTAAAGAGCCTTTACGAAAAAATTATGCTCCTTTCTGAATCACAATAAAAGCATCAATCTGGACAAAATATTTATTTAGGTTGTAAAAGCATAAAATACGTTGAAAGATAAGAGTAACAGATTGTCATAAAAAAAGAATTTTGTTTTATGTAAAGGAGCATGCATTTTACGTTCGCATTTTTAGCTGAAACTCAATACTCAGTGTGACCGCTCGTAAAAATGTCGCGGGGAGCAGACGGAAAAAATCAAATATTTGCACATTTATATATTTAAGCTTGAAACGTTTTTATTTCGAATTTTTAAACATTAAATTTGATTAAAATGAAATTTATACCGTAGATGTTTTAATTTCGAAAATTCGCAGCATAATATGTAAATAAAATTATCTACATGAAAAAAAGAAAGTTTTAATCTTCAAAACAAATATATAAAAGCTCGTTAAAAAAATACTTAAAAATTAAATTCAAAGAGTTAAATTGGACAACTTTGTCCCTGCGCATTTTTGTACTTGAGGCGTTTAGTTACATTACGTTGCTCAAGAAGCTCTTTTTTTAATTATATCTCTCGTAAAAAGTTTCCCTCTCCCGCGCGCTCTCGCGTACAGGCGCCGCGCTAAAATTTTCATCCGGCTTAGTTAACGCTGCCAAAGGAAAAGGGAACTTCTTAAGAAGTTAACTTCTCCCTTTTTTTCGGTATTTACGTTCGAAGGGAAGATTTCGTTGCCGGTCTCGCGAAACTCGCGGAAAGTCACGGCGCGTAGGTGGCATCTTTGCGCGACCTTTCGCCGTCTTGCCGGGCGAGCGTTCGTTACGTGTGCGGGTTCACGCAGGCGCGCGGCCGTTGGGCGAGGAAAAAAAGAGCGCGAGCGTTGGACGGGGGGGGGGGGGGGAAGCAGCCCGGCCGGAGGAGTAGGTAAAAGAAACCGGAGCTTTTGTTTCGCTAAGCGCGCGCTGGAAGCAAGGGAGTACAAATGAAAATGAGTACGGTCTAGCCGTCTCCGCGCGACCGGGCGCTAATTGACTGAATGCATGATGCTTGAATACAGAGCGTCGGATATTGCGCCTTTCGCTTTGAGCGGGGGAGATCGAGGGAGTTGGCCGAGGAAACAGAAGTAATTTGTTCGGAACGCTTTTGAACTTTGGATTAATCAAGAGATAAGGAAAGAGCACCGTCGAATTCAGGACGTTTAGATTCAATGCTGTAATTTATTGTTCTGTTAGGGTAGCGCTGATCCGGATTAAATTTTAATCCATCAGATTTATCAATACCTTTCGTTTTCTGCAAAATTTTTTTAAATAAAGTGTTGTAGGTATCGATTTTCTTTCGAAAGTTCCGTAAGGGTGGTTTATATGCAGCAAAACCAACCCCTGTTTTCTTAAATTCACGTTTTGGAGAGTACTTTCAATCGGCGTAGATTTTACAGACTGTCTATCACTTTTGTTTCGTCATCAGTCAACTACTTTCGGGAACGATTTCTTTGAATCTTTCTAAAAGTGAATTATTACAGAGTAATTAAGTAAAAATTGCGATTTTACACTTTATGTAAAAATTTTCTTTAATGCGTGCAGGTTAATTCAGAACTAGTATGATTTGAATAAACAATTTTAATAAAGATGTACTTTTCATTTTAGCTTTTTTAAGTGATTAAAATAAATATGTGGTCAGACTTTCGTGGTCTGGTTTCTTATGAAATTTTTAGATTAATTATATTATTTTTCGCTGTTAAAAAGCCTAATTAATAATTCAGTTAGCAATTTATTATTTACCTTCCGAACATCATTTAACAATAAACGTCTAAAATTATAATAATTTATTAAATTTATTACACTGCCACGAATTAGAGATTTTACTAGACATAAATTATTCTCATTTTCGAAAATAACGAATTATGATTCAAATGAAATATTTACGCGCAGTAAATTCATAGGATTCAAAATTTAAATCAACCTTGGCAATAATCACTGTTCTACAATTAAAGCACAGCTCGCAATGAATCCACTCTTCGTCGCTAATAAAGCTTCATCAGTGAAAACTAAAGCGAGAACTGTCAAGCCCGCCCGTCAAAGCAGCCTTGTTTCAGCACAGAATACGCAGCCCTTCACATTACGCTTTCAGACTTTCTGATTCCGTCGCAGCGCGGCTCGCACGTATATACAGGATCGAGAGAAAGGAAGGAATTCTTTATATTTTCCGTCGGTTATATGTCAAGCGAAATTGTGCCCCGGCGCTCCCGCCATAAAAGTGGAACTCTTTCTCTCCCTCCCGAGCTGGTAATGCCCGTCGACGGAAGATATGAAATTTTTCTCACGAAGGCAGTCTCCCTCGTTCTTTGTATATCCTTTGCGCGGGGCGGTACATTTCTCGGTCGACGCTCGCAAGCGCGAGTCAGCAGCTAATTCGGAAGGGCCGTTGTCGCGGGGGATTGCAGAAGAATGTGGAAAAGGGCAGGAAATACCTTGTGCTCTTGTGGTGAACTCGAGCTAAATCTGGAAAATTATACCTTCGTTATTAGAGGGAGCTCGTTGGAAAATGGACGAGAGCGAAATTAGATGGCTTGCAATTATTTGCTCGGTTGTTAATCTAATAGAGGTTTAAAAATGTAAAGTTATTTTTTTTATTAAAGTTTGTAGTTGACTCGTAAAATGTGAATTATGCGAAACAAGGTAAAATATAATTATTTTTTTAATTACGTAGAATTATTATGAAAATTTTTCTTCCTAATTAAAAATTACAGCTTAAAATATTTGTTTTACTCCGCCTTTTTCAAACTCTAAAATTCTTTAAACATTTTTGTTTAAACAAGCTCCCTTGAAAAAAATCTGCCTCAAATTCCATGCAAACTTTTACGAAGAATAAAATTCCGGCCGTTGTAAATTAACTTTGCCCACACGAAGACTTCAATCGCCTGTATTGGTAGCTTCTTGCGTCCATATGTACCCAGCTGGTTATTGTCGAAGATTTACATCCCTCGATGACAAGATCGAGATACTGTTTGTCTAACGCAACACCAAGATGAACGTCCAACTTATCGACGAGGCACTCCTGAGATTGCAGATTGCCTGTAACGATTCCCTCGCGTGTAATGTAATTGGCCGAACAATCGTATATCGACGTTCGCAAACAATGTGAAATACTCGGCTCTCCAATTTCAAACGATACTGTTTCGAACTATCCGTGTAAATAGAAATTTGCAAACAAAACTTTAATTTTGCAAAATATTTCAAAGTAAAATGGGTTTTCGAAGGACAAATAATCTTGTGAGCGCTCTATTAAAAATCACCGTTCAAACTCTTTTTAAACTTGCCTTTATAAGCTAAAAATTCGATTTTACCGAGCATATTTACCGACTCTGCTGCACGTCAAGAGGGAATTCTTCTGCTTACAAAGACCAAAACGACCCATCACTTAGCAAGACCCCCCCCTCCCCGAGTTGCGCGTCGCCCGAAAAATATTACTCGACTTCTCAAATAATGAGAGTCTACATTAACCCCACGCAGGAGCCCGAGACAAAGAAGCGCCACATACTTTGCGCATCGAAGCGCTTTCATGCTGCTCACGCCTGTCCTGTTTATGAATCCGTCGGCGGGGAGTTCGTGCCTCTTTTATATCTCCTCCCGAGCATAAATTCTTGCCGCCTCTCCCCCCGCGCAACGAACTGCCGCCCGCTGCGTACGTCGGGACCTCCGGCCCGACTCGCTCGAAAGCGAAACTCAATTTTCGGCTCCGCTTCTGCGCGGGAATGCAGGCGGCTTTGGCGAACGAGGTTATACTTTCGGCGACCCTCTCTTCTCTGCTTTCGGGCTGCATTTGGTCAATCCGTTTGCGGCTTGTACTATCTTGGTTTTTACAAAGTCTTTCGGGCGTCAGGCTTCGGAAGCGTAAGTAGCCTAAGGTGACTTACAAATGCACTTTGAGCCGAACGATGCAAAGGTAAGTGTACTATAAGAAGAGAATAATGTCAAGCTAAGCAGAATGTAAAAAAAAAGATAGAAAAAAGTGGAAAGAATTGCCGCTTCTTTTTTATTGAAAATTTTTCAATTTAGTGTATGCGAATGGGGTTTTCAAGAGGCAGCTGTTAAAGACGTTTTAAATTTAAAATACATAAAACTAAACACTTTACTTGATATAAGCGTCTTACAAAGTACATTACCGCAGCAATAGTTTCAATTGGAAATACATAACATTTGCTCAAGCTAGATCGTTCTACAAATAAATTCTTCTTATAGTGAACCACGAATCATTCAAACGAGATCGCAAAATTTATGAATTTCTGAAAAGTTCCTAATAACGCTTTACACGAAACTTTAAAAAAATCTCCAACCAATTATTGCAAAAAGTTTCTCGGATTTAAGGCATTCCAGAGAGTCCTGCGTTCGAGAGGGAAAAATATTTTTCTTCCAGGAAAGTTTATTACTCTCCAAAGTGGAAAGGATTTATACCTGTGGTGAAAAATGATTTTTTTAAAGCGCGAAGTCGTCGCCCCTATAGAAACTGACGATTTCATTCCTTACGCTTCTTTACCCTTCCCGCGTTTGTACTAAAGCGAGAAACGCTTGAGGAATTTACTGCCACCCAAGACGCGGACAAAGGGACGCAAACTTGCTGCTTGTTTAGTGTATGAAAGACAGGGGAAGTGTCTGAATGCCAATGGTATAGCTGCTTTGAAATACAAATAAATAAAGTAAGAGTCGACTTGGCGTGCTTTAAAATAAACGATAAAAACAAAAGCTAAATAGTACTTCAAAGATCTTATTCAAATTTTATTATTTATAAAAATAGGATTTCACATATCATAAAAATGCAAATATGAGAACAAGTTTTATAACGTACAAGTATGAAATGTAATATTTTAATTTAAAAGAATATCAAATTTTAGTTATTTTTTCACTTTGCCAATGTTTCATTTTATTTTTCAGTCCCGAATAAAACATATTGTAAAAGATTAAATATATTTTTGTCTATTTTAAAATTTTACATCACAAATTGCGCAAGTAAACTTCATTCGAGCGCATAAAAATAGCCGATTAAAAAGTTAAACACAACTCGGACGATTATTAGAGTGAATTAACATTCCATAAAGCACTCGGCCGTAACGTTTCCAGATTAACACACGCGTTTAATCAAGCGCATCACTGAAGTTTCACACACCCAAGTCCAATACCACGAGGCGTAATGAACATCTGCGAAACCCAGTCCGGCGCTCTCGCAAGGTGCAAAACCACTTGCCGGCGAAGCAAATTAAAAAGCGGACGAGAAAACGGGACAAAAAGATAGGCGCACGAAGAGAGAGAGAGAGAGAGAGAGAGAGAGAGAGAGAGAGAGAGAGAGAGAGAGAGAGCATCTCCCCCGCGATCGTTTAAGCGAAGCGCAGCGAGAGAGTTAGAAACCGCGGACGGAGGGAAGAATAAAATTGCGCCGGAGGGGGTTATAATTACTCAGCCGGTCTCCCGCGTGAAGCTTCCCTGACAGATCCTTTCCATTCGCGCTCGAGAACTTTCGCCTACCTCCTATCGCTTCCCTATTATTCCCCTCCCTTATCTCCTTCTACTAACGTTTTCTCGCTTCCTACCTCGGCGGCGACGAAGACGACGACGACGACGAGGCTTCGCGCTGTTTTCCTTCTTTTGTGCCTGCGGAACTATCTTTCGGCCATTGTTTTTGCAAGCTCGCCGAAGTTCGCGGAGGGGAGCCGTTGCGAATGGGGGGAGGGGCGAAGGAACCCGCAGCCGAGCTCTCGCGCGAGGAGGATCGAAAGCGTAGACGAGGGAACGGGGAGAACTGCTGTTCATCATCCGCGCGTAATTCGAAGCGTTCCTGTACTTAGAGCTCGCGCGGAACCGGAGTTTTTAATGAATGCTAGGCGGCTGCATTACCGCGGTGGATAAAGCGGAGGAAAAATGGCCCGACAATTTGTATTGCTTAGGAAAATTGGATTCGCTTAGAGGTGTCGTTAAATTTTTTTAATTATTCTCAGTATTTAGTTTCGAAAGGTCGTTGCCTATGCGGATGTAATAAGGAGAGGAAGTAATTGGATATTAAAAAAACTATTTGGATTTTTAATAAATCTGGTGGGGATTTGCTTAAGATTATATTATTGAAATTCTAGCGAGGTGTACAGTTCAGAACGCTGAAAACGGGAAATAGGTTTACATAATTTATAATACATTGCAGTAATAAGATGATTATCTCTCAAAAAAGTAAATACTTAAAGATTTTGTTGAGAACATCTAATACCGAAGAAAGAGGTAAAAGTAGTATTTATTATCCTGTTCTCAATTATTAATTTGAAAGTTATTATTATATTTCCAAGCATAATTTGTCCATCAAGGTGTTAAAATAATCGAAAAACACGATCTTAGGGGTAACTCTTGTTATTTTTAATTATGTCAGGCATAATAAGTAAGCTACTTTATTTGTAGCTGCGGAACGTGGCTCCCTCTTAATCAAGTACGAAGTAAAAAGTAAAAACTACGTGCGCCGTGCTTCAATAAAAAATCTATCAAGTCAGAAAATAAAGCAATTTACGGCGACCCGAAGCATTAAACTTTTTTTTTTATTACCGCGAGACCCGCAATTTTCCTGCAGTTTTGTCGCTAATTAAAAATTCTAAAAATACAATTTTCCAAGCCGGCACATTAATCCAAATCCGATTTCGATCTCGGAATTCCGCCCGAGCGAGAGACCCCGCGGGACGAAGCAGTGGCATTTTTTTTTCATTACGAAAATATAAGGCGCTTACAGTCCCCTTCATTCTGTAACGGTGAAAAGGAGAGATAGCACTTTCTCTGTTTTCCTCTTTCCCTCTCTCGTCCCGTCCTTCCCCCGTCTCGGGGAATCCATTATTCATTGCATTTGAGAAAAGCGAACGCGCGAAACGCGTTGCGTCAAAGCTGCGTTTGGTAGCTTGCCAGGTTTTAAATTATTTACCGCTCGCGCGCGCCTCCCTCTCTTTCTCTCTCTCTCTCTCTCTCTCTCTCTCTCTCGCCGATTGTCCGCGAGCTTCCGATCGCGCGAGAAGGAATTATGCATATGTGTGCGTCCGAAATATTCTCTGCGTTTGCGTGTTCATGCGCGGGTGTGTGCGTGGCTGCGTACACGTGCGGTAATTTGCGAATTTATTTTTCATTTTAAATGCCGCGAATCTTTCTGCGCGGGCTTCGGGGCTTCATATTTTATAGCCGCGGTTTCGGGCCGCGGCCGAAATGATTAAATGCCTCGCACAGGTACGTACACGACCGAAACAAAACGAGATTTAGCGATTTGTTTTTTTTTTTTTTTGTTTTTTGTTTGTTTTGCCGCTAGGGGTGAAGGATTGTTTTGTGAGATTTCAATGTGCATAGAATTTAAAGGTTTTGGGTATACTTTCATTGTTCTTTGCAACCTTTTGTATGGCTTTTGTGGCGATTTTTTTTTTTTTTTAAGTTACGTGGCTATTGGAAAATTGTATTTATTTTTATACCGCATTGCTGTAAAGGAAACTTCTGTTTATAGCCCTGATATGCAATAAAATTTCAGCCTTAAAAATTCGCTCGAAAGAATGGTACTTTATGCCGGAAAGTCTATTTCGGTACGTTGTTTACTAAAACATGCATAATCAAGGTGTTTATATAAAATGATGATAAAGCGTAGATCGAAGCTCTTGAATATTAAAGATACATGTATACGATGCATTTTGCATTGAGGACTATGAAGGGCATAATTTATACGTGACAGTATATGAAGTAAATGTATAGCGCGGGAAAATATATTTGCTAATAACTTTAACTAATGTATAAATGTGTTGTTTGATTATCCAAAAGGCCTCTTCATATCTTGACAGGGAAATTCCTCAAATATTTGCAATGTTAATAAGAGCTTTCTTCGATATCTGAAAATATTTTAGAACTCTTGCGCGAGTCTTTTCTCTATAAATCAGCAGCATCTTGAAATGATTCTCCAGTGCTTTTTCAGGACAAATACTCACTTGAGACCGGTTTATAAATATAAGACCCCTTCTACGTACAAACTTTCGTGACTCCCAGCTCTTTCTGCCTGCCTGAATAAAATATCGGGCCTTTGAATTGCTCAGTTTTTAGCCGCAGAACTTCTATACGAAACGTGCGAGAACAGATGGATGACTCCGACTGTCAATGTACCCCTTCTGACAAACATTATCAATTGCCTTGTCAGAGAAATCCGTCATATTTACTCACTGTCTATCAGACGAAATGCGCGATGTAGTCAAATAAGTTATTTTAAATGATAATTGAAGAAAAAAGCATAAATAATTATGAAATTGAAGGGCGTCACGTAAACAATAGATGATGAACTTTTGCAGAGTTTATTAATTTATTTAGTAATGAGTAAGTATAAGTTGACAATCTGCAAAATAAATTATCCACCCATAAGCCGAGAAAGCAATTTAGTTATTTTCTGAACCTTAATTGCTTCTAATTTTAAAAAGGTTCCTCTTTCTCCAAAAAAAACACCTCGACACCGCCCAGTATGTCCCGCTCGAAAAACCAACCCTGCACCCAATTGCAAAACACCTGACCGCGTCGTCGAGAACAGCAGCCTCGGAATAAGACGATCGCAGCCGGCAGGTATATCTCCGCTCGTCGGGGAAAATTACGTCCTCGGAAAAAGAAGTCCGCCGGTCCTATCCCCGGAAAAAAGCTCGACAAATTAGGGTCGAGCCGTGCCCACGCAAGTAATACCCGCCCGGCAGAGGCGCTCACGTACTCGCGGCCCTGCGAGTTAACTGCAACGGCGGCGGCGGCGGCGGCGGCTCATCTCCCGAATCTCGGCTAGTGTAACGGGAGCGTACGCGGAAAACTCGTTCATAATTGATGCCGTAATTTCCGGGCGGCACGTGAGGTGCAGCAAGATGCGCGGCCGTAGCCGCGTGCGTGCGTGCGCCCTTTTGCGCCCGCGTGGCGCTCTATCGAAGCACTGCTGAAACCGAATCTCTTTCGTTTCTCTCTCTCTCTCTCTCTCTCTCTCTTTCTCTCGCTCTCTCCCTCTGCGGCTCGTCAATTTACACGCGGAAATCGATCCCTTTGCCGCGAGAGGATTTTCTGCGCAGCAGCTAGTGGTTTGCGCAATTTTCTTGGGAATTGTTGCGGGTTTGACTGAGGAAAAGTTGGTAATTGCTGAAAGGTGCGTTGATGCAGTCATTCGGTTTTGAATTTATTATATTATGATACCTTTAGCAACCGGTTTCTGAAACATTCCACTGAAACTGGGCGGTCTAATGGAAATCCAGAACTTGACGATTCGAAGTTTTAATTAGATTCCTTGCGCATAACATTCAACCGCTTTTAATAAGAGCACGCCCGAGCTTTTAATGTAATACTAAATTTACGGCCGAGAACCGCGAAAAACTTCGTCAAACTTTACCTGCGCACACCACGACGGCCGCCAAATTTTGCCTCCTTCGAGTGTATCGCGCGTAAAGACACGTGCGACTCGCGCGGAAGGCCGGCGTTTTACTCCCTCATAAAAGGTCAACGCGCGAGCATAAGCGGAGTGTCGGCCCGATAGCCCTCCCTTCTTCCTCTCAGGCTCTTTACTTATCGAGGAGGGGTAGTCGTGCTCTCTCATCAAGGATTATTATCCCGTCTCGGTGCGTTTCCGCGTAACGACTTTCGGCTCGGCCTGCGCGACGGGAGCGCGGTGTCGCTTGATGGTACAGTTAGATTTTACGCAGTGGTCCGTGCTCGGGTTTGTTTCACGATACTTTGGCGAATTGGGAAATAAATGAGGAACGATGATAAATAAATAAAGGGCGTCGTGGACTAAATAATTTAAATAACTCGCAGAAGCGAACATTTTCGGCGGACTTGAAGGATTTCGAATGAAATGCTTATTGTCCTAATATGTTTCGTTAAGCATGTGCATTAAGTTAGAATTTGATGAAAACTCTTACATCGAAATCAAAATAATGTTAAAATTTATAAATTATTACATTACCGAGGGTTCGTAAAAAATGCTGTTTTTGGACCGCGTCATATAAAGCTGCTTTATAGTTAAGTAGTAAAGATTGATTGACTAATAAAACTCACTGCGAATTCTTAGTGTAATCGCTGTACTCCGAGGAGGCAAGAAAACCAATTTCCGGTCGATTTTTATGCCCGCACTGTTTATAGGTAATTTTTTCAGAACTGCAATACTCCGCAAATCCTTCGAGCAGCTCCTCAAACTTAATTTAGGCCTCCGCTACTCTATTTTACTTATATATATTATGGAAAATCCAACTCCGTATAAAAAAGCAGTAAACCTTTTCGCATTTCGCGTAGAATTTCAAATTCCTTAACCATTTTTTCTTATTTTATCGAGTTAATAATATTTTAATTCTGCGATATAAATAACGCGTGACTGCAAAGTAACTGACAGTTCTTTAATAAAAAAGTTTCGCGTCTGGCAAATAATTTACAGCTTAAAGATATAATAAGCAACTAAATTCAATTCTGAAAGCTCCCCGAAACTAAATTGTACGTACAGTTTAAATTTCGCTCTTTAATTACACGAAAGTTTCTAAAGCGCATTACACGCGCTAAACTAATTAAATTGTCACCACGTACAAAAATCCACAAATCACCAATTGAAAATACAAACCTCCGCTCGCTACAAAAAGTACTTAAATCAATGAACCCCGGCAAATAAAACTATTAGTCAAGCTAAACAAATCACTACATTATTAGACGAACCCGCGATAAATTACCGAGGCGTCCTTCGGATCGCTCCCGAAAAAGAAAAAAAAAAGAACAAAAACCTTTCTTCGACCCGGTCGAGCGATTGCCCTCGCACAACAAGCGACGCAGAAAAACAGCTCCGGGGTGAGAAGCGGGCGATAAGCAGTAGCGCGAAATCGTCTACTCGAGTTTTTATTGGTCTCGGGACGTCAACCACCCATCACCGAATCGGACAAGCCCAGATTACGGGATAAAGCGCTCGAACTTTCAGTATTTGCGCTCGAGCGCACATACACAGACGCGTATACACACACACACGGGGAAGAAGTAAAGGCAAAAAGACTAAGCGCAATTGCGCGCGGACCCTTGAGATAAAATTTATCGCCCCGACGCGCGCCAAGTCCTTTCTTCCTGTACGAAGACAAGGATCTTCGGTGTGGGTGTACGCCACGAGTATGTGGGTGTGAACCTAAATGAGAAGGAATTTTACTGGTGTTTGGGTCAAATTTTGGAAAGTAAATTCGGCTCTGCGACCCCGCATAAAAAGCTGGTAAATTGCACTGGTTAGCTTATGATATTTAAAACTATTGAAAAAAAATCTCTTGACGATAAATTGACGTGCTTCTGTTCATTTACACGTAAGAATCATGCACTTGAACATTGTGCACAATCTAGCTTTGATAAAATATTGAGCTGAGCTAAATTGTGTATTTGTACAATCCTTATGCGCCTGCATAACGTTCAAAAATGTTTACTTTCCATTGTTTAAATCGAACATTTCCAAATTGCTAGTAATCAATAATCGAACCCACCGCCTGCATTTCCCCCGTAAAAATCTTTTTATACTTTTCCCCCTCGGTAAATCCCAAGAATATCAAGCATGCAGTCCCGCAACGTCCAAGATCTCGAAGTCTCAAAGAGTAATTGTGGGCAGACCGGACTCCGGGGGGGGGGGGAGTCGTGGCGAGGAATTTTTCGTCATTATCAGGCGGGCGCGAGGCGCGGGGAGAAGAAAATCACGGCGCGCAGCCGTTCCGGCGATAAATCACACACGCGGCTCGGACTCGCGGGGTACTATTGACAATAAAACCGTTCGCTTTCTCTGCCCGCAAACAACTTTCCGAGTTTTCTTTTCGTTACGAGCGTTAGTAATCGGCCGGAAGTATCAAACTGGGAGGGGGCCGTATATACTTCGGTGACCGGTTAGTCGGAGCCCGACGCTGACTGATTCTCCTTTTTCCTTTCTCTTTACGGCCGAGACTTCTTTCCGATTTAGAAGCTGCATTTCTCAATCCGGGTAGTCGCGATTCTTCTTCGGGATTGAGACGTTGGGAAATACTGCGGCTTGTGTTGATTGTATCCGCGTGCTGGGCACAAGTGATTCGAGCCACTTTTAGTCGGCCTTCTCCTTATTTGGATACACTATTAGTAAAACACGAATGAACGTTACGAGCTTAATCGTAGTTTTAAATGCGTTTTAAATTAAATCTTTAGACGATTTCATTGGCCCAGGTCAATTTTTAACTATATAATTCCGAGCGCGCAAAAGCTTTAGCTTAGGGATAAAGTCTGAAAAAGTTTCACCAGCAACTTTTGCGTAGATCGAGCTTAAGCAAAAGCCGAACGTACGACGACAAAAAATGCGAGGATCAGAAAATAAATTAGTGAAAGTAAAATAAAGCGTGGGAGAGACCATCAAAAGTGTACACAAACAAATTGATTACAAGGGCGTTATATGGATCAATGTTTCACGAACACTTATATAGAAAATTCAATATTTTCAGTGGCAAGATATATAATATTTCGAAATCATTTTTATAAATTTTTTTAATGGCTGTCACAAAACCGAACTTTAATAACTACGTTTTTCGTTCATACTACAAACTAATACCTATTAAATGCCTTCGAAGCGTCAATGCATTCAAAAACTAATAAGTGGCTTTGCCAGCACTGAGTAGCGCAACGATCAAGCTGGAAACTGTAGGTCACTCGAAATCTCCCGTCCGAACGCGAACTCTCAATCATTAATATCGGCTAATAATTACAAATCGGATCATTTCCAGCGTGCAAAGTTCGACTGCGAAACCTAAAACCCCCGCGCGAGTTCGCGTGCTCGGCAGAAATGGCCGCAATCGAGGGCAAGAGATCGAAGCAGACGACGTAATTGCGGCTGCGTTAATATGCGTACTTGTATAGGAGAGAACGGGAGAAAGAGAATTTCAAAGACAGTGAAGCGCGATCGCTGTTTCTAGCAGAACTTTGAACTGGAACGCAACCGACGCACGACTCTCGTGCAATTTGGAGATTGTTACAACTTAATTTTCGCTCGGACCGCGAAGCTATATTTACCTTCTTCATTACGCGTCACCCAATTTTACTTTGCATTTTGATAAATTATAAAACTAGAAATATTTTCGATCGTCGCGATTCTTTGGCTTTATAAATCATTCCCCCGCTGCTCTTAAAAGAGCAAGAGGTCCGAGCAGCTGAAAACTAATTACCGAATTTCCATGCGCCACATAATTACTTCGTAAAAAGGCTGTAAAATAATGACACACGCATTACCCGAAGCTAATTACAAAATTTCCATTGAGCCAAATTATTCCGCTGTAAGCGAACCAGCAACGCATCAAAAACTTATCATCGACTTTCCTTTTAAAACGGCTAATTAACACCGCGATCGCTAATTACAAGAGCCAGCCGCTCGTCGCCGACGTGACGGCGAGTCGCCCTTTCGCGTTTTTCAGAGCGTGACAGACCCGAACGCCGAGCGGCGGGTGCCGCGGAATTTCACAGTCGCGTAGAAACAAGTGGCGAAGCGCATCGGGCAAGAGGTACACGTCGCTCGCGCATAAAAGTCGACCCGTTACAAGCGCCGATAACAGCCGCCGCCGCCGCCGCCGCGGTCGCTTTCATTGCTCGTCCGCCGCCCATATACAGCGTCAGATTAGAATCGCATCCGAATCAATTACGGGCCGCGCTCCCGCTCCTGGCCGAACTAATTAGCGATGCCGATTCGGCGACTCGTAATTGGGGCCTCCCCCGCCCCGCGGGCTACTTCCGCGGACACGCGTGAAACACGACGCGCGCGCGCGCGAGCGAGCGAGCGGCTCGGATTTATGTCCGCGGGCGTCTGCCTCGTGAATCTGCTCCGCTGTCATACTTTCGCTCGATCCCACGAGATGTTGTTAGCTGGCCGTTTATGCCGAGAGAAAATAATGTATTCGCTACGGGCGGAGGGCACAGAGGAATATGACGGAAATCAGGATACGGTTCATGCGTTTGATGGTGCGCGTGTATATTTTACGTTCCGGCTGCCTTCAAAGGCATCTCGCGCCGCAAAATTGTGCGAGGGCCCTTGGAGAATCGGCTGCGTATCTTGCGCGACGTTAATTCGTTTAGCTTTTATCGGTTGGAAAGTAATTCAATTTCGCGAATAAACTAATTGCGCTGTGCTGAGAGAAAACGACAATTTTTGTTCATCTCTTTATTATTGAAATGAATGGAAATTCTATAAATATGCATTGAAATAGATAATCATTTCTAAGCTAAGCACAACGGGGCAATTGATTTTCGGACTAAAAACCGCATCGAGCGCGACCGCGCCCGGTGTACGTAATAATAAGACGTAACGAGGGCGACGAAGGGCGGAAAATCGGGAGGTAAAGGAAGGCAGCTAATCGCGACTATGAACGACCGTTCCCATTAGCCGTTAAATTAACGCGATAAACGCGCATATATTTGCCGAAATAATTCCCGGGCCGCGCGCCTCTGTCTCCTCTGTTTATGCGGTTCGCCTAGCCCTAATTGGCCCGAATTATTCATTTGCTCTACGACGACAAACAAGCGCGGCCCCGTGCGCGCCGCGCAATTCGACTTCCCGAAAAGATTCCCGGCGCGCGCGCTCGAGCGTCGAGCTGAAACTAAAGTCGAACGTTAATATTTCGCTTTAAAGGGAACTTTTTGTGAATGGTAATCTTTTATTAACGAGTAAAGGCAGAACTTGGTAATGAGACGCTGTGCAGTGTGACGGAAGAATTGCGGATTTTTCGGTCGTTAATCTGATGAAATGCATTTATTGCCTTTAAATCAGCCGATAAATATCGCGGAAAAATGAAATAAATAAATTGAAAAATTTCATTCCCGAAATTCCTCACGCTCTGCGGGCTACGTAAGTCCGATTAGCGAGGCTCAGCATTATTAACCTAAGCCGATAAAGGCTGATTTACACACCTGATCCGTTAAATTATGCTTCACTTCTCAGATTCCCGTGATTACCGAAAGTACAATAAGAATTGTTTAGTGTTTGTACTTTAAATTAACAGACGGGAATAAAATATTTACACCAAAGTAGAAAACAAAATTTTAACTTAAATTTAAATTGTTTTATTATTTATTATATTTCTGATTTCACGCAATTAAAATTTTTGCGTTTCATTTCATTGCGAAGAATTATAACGCACCACTCTGGAAACGCCACATTTTCGGTCAGCTTTATTTATATGTTAAAATAACCAAAGAACAATCAGAATCGTTCAGATATATACTTTAAATTACTCGACAACTAGTGCTGATGTTTATGTAAAATATTTACACTAAAGAACAAAATAATAATTTAAATTTAAATTATTTTACTTACTATACTTCCAATTTCGCACAATTAGAACTTCAGCATCGCCTTTCATTTCAAAAAGAATCGCAGCGCGCCGCTCTGCGAACACGGCCTTGTCGGCCAGCTTTATTTACATGTAAAAGTACACGAAAATCTCCATATAAATCAACACTCTTCCTCCGGGCGGCCGCGCGAAAACAAATCCCCGGGCGCGAGGCAGTCACGCCGAGCGAACTCCGACGTAGCGACAGCTCGCGGCGGCCCGGGAGACAAGGAGAAATCGACAGCCGTTAGGCTCCCCCGCGACTCTATTAAAACGCGATAATGGATTGATTATCCGGGAGCGCCGTATATTTATGAATGGGAGAGAGAGCCTCTCGGCGGTCGCGCTCTCGCGTATACCCATCAATTGACGCGGCGCTGCGGCGGGCCTTGCTTTTACGGCCGGCTCGTAAAGCTCGCGCATTTTTCTCCGCTGTTAAATCGCGCGACTGAATTATCGAATCGGCGGATTAACGCGTCATTTTCACGGCGCGTTTACCTTTACTAGACGCTCGAGGACTCGATATACTTGGCGGCGCTCAAGTGGAGCTGCTTGTAATAATAACGCGACAGGTTCAGATTATGATGTTATTGCAGAAGCGCGAGATGATGATTTCTTAAAGATACAAACAGAGTTTTACGCGGATATTGAAATATGTCAGAAATGACGCGTGACAAAATTTTCGTATATATTTAGTTCTTTTTTTCCTGCAAATCTATTTATTTTTCTAGAGGCCATTAATTTTGAGGATTATAATACGTGCACTTCGTTTCTACATATGAAACGGTTCTTAAAACGATTGTAAATACCGTTAAAATGAACGCAAACTAATTTTTCTCCGCACGCAAAAGCGGTTGTATGATTTACGCGTCTTCATAAAAGTTTCCTCGCAAAATAATGTATGGCTTTTTTACTGAGGACGTCAGTCCTTTGTATGATGCTATAAAAGTGGGAAATCAATTCTACATTAAGCTAAAAGTACTTTAATGTGCATAATCTGATACTGCAGTTTTTGTACATTAACTATGTATAAAAATTACGAACCTCTTTTATTTTATGATCTCATTTTTATTATGAAGAACGCGATAAAAGTTTTGTCGTAATATGTGGCTGACTAGTAGGCTATCGTTTACTTTTTTTTATTCAAATTACGAAAATTACAGAATTAAAAAACTGGATACTGATTTGCCCTCGAAAAAATGTTTTAATTTATTGTTCAAGGAATCAAATTCATTTTCTCAGAAATTTTGCTGAAAATCTCTGTGCTCTAAAATAGTTCCTTTTTAATAAAATCCTCCCTAAAAAGTAGCTTTTCATCAAAACACTGCAATCAAATGAACTAATAACAAATAAATTGACTTCTTTTTACAGAAAATTCAAAAATAATTCTCGATATCCATCCAAAAGTTTGAAGAAAACAGCTATAATCGTGCTAACAGATCGCTTCCCGCAAATCTAAAGAAGCAATAAAAAGCCATCGCTCATTGCAATTCACATCTCGGCGACGAAATTAACCGTCGATACTCCTTGAATCCGCGCCATTCCAGCCACGTCCGCGCCGCAATAGAAGCACAAGCCGATTCCCTTTCGCTCGCCGAAAGAGAAACGTCCGCGAACGCACGTCGCTCCTCGCCGCCGAGGAAAATAGATATATAAGAGGCCGAGGCGACCGTCGCGACGAGGATTACGGGAAAGTAATATCAGCGGCCCGAAGCCGGCCAAAGAGTTACCCCCCTTCTCCGCGAACTTGGCTCGCGGGGGGCCTCGAAAACGCTCGAAATTCAGATAATTCGAAAGTTCGACGATGGAAACTTTCGCGGTTCAACTATCTCCCAACACCAACTTCTCACTGTCCCGCGAGCGGTGCGGAGAGCATAATCTAAAGTTAAAGAGACGCTGCATCAATCTTTGCCGCCGCTGCTTCTGCTGCTGCTCCACTTCTACTGCTGCTGCTGCTGCTGCTGCTGCTGCTGCACCTTCAAGAAGAATGGAAAGAGAGACGAGCAAGACGGAGAAGAGGGACCGGGGCAGCGAGGAGAAGCGGAACTTAAAGTGCGGGGAGACGAATCAGAATGAGGGAATGAAGCGGGGTTGAGGAAAAAATAACAGTTTGAGATAGAAAGGCAGAAGGTTCAAAATAAAATAAGACGGATGAAAAGAAGGGTGAAATAGAAATAAACGGATTTCGAATAAGAAATCTGATTTATATTATAATGTTAATGTATAGTTATATTATGTCGTCCTTCAAAATGCATAAATTGACGATTACTATATTTATATTTATATAAAACATTGGCAATTTTTACTCTCATTTTTTTTTTTTTATTAACAATTGAAGCACAAAATACCACCTTTCCAGCTTCTTCTGCATTCCAATAATTCCAATCGAAATAAAATCCACCAATTTACAACTCATTTCCCCGCAATTCCATTTTAATCACTCCGTCGACCCCCATCGCAGAAGCACAAAAGTCAAAGCGGAGAAGAAAAAAAAAAAAAAGTTGAAAAGGTCGCCGCCGCCGAAAATCTTTGTGTCATTTACTACCTCGCCAATAACCTCGACCGGCTCCGCTTCACCTTGATTCATCGCCGTAATTCTCAAAGTCGACTGGAAAGGAGCGGCGGGAGCGGGCGGCAAGGAGGGACAGCAATCAGTGCGGCGGCCGACTGATGGAAGGGCAATGCGACTTTCCGCGCCCTGTTGTTCGCCGGCTGTGCTCGCCCGGAAAGTTTCGTCGCCGGGCCGTAAACGAACTTCTTGGCCGAGTTCTTAAATCGATTAAACTTTCCGATGTGTCTCGTGGATTATTAAGATCCCGAGATAATTAAAGTTGCCTCGATATTTTGCCGTTTATACCTGCGGGCGAGTGTATTATGTATCCTTGGCTTATTAGAAATTCCGGGGACAATGAGTTCATCGATGTTAAATATTTAATAAAGTCTGGCTAGCCAGTTCATTTTGCGATAAACGTTTAAGAAAGTCGGCAGGTACCCGTTTTTTTTTTTATACTTTACCTTTGGCGAAAGGTGGTTAAACTTTATTCAAACGAAATGAGCTCTCGAAAAACGAATTCATTCATAAATGAAATTACTCGCGAATGCGCTGCAATAATTTCGACTGGAATAAAGAGTTAAAGCTGATGAATGAAAATTGCAACAAAAATGCTTCCCGCCGAAATGCATTTATGATTTAAAAAAAAAAAAAGGAGACTCGAGGCGCTTTGCATACAAAAACTCGTGCGCAATGTTAGCGACAAAATTTCAAACATCCCGACGATGCCGGAGTAAACGATTTCTCATTAAAAACGCAGTATTTCAATAAAGCCATTGCCGCGTTGGTACACAAAATAAAACCATCGCGATCCTTATACCGCTTCCCAAACGACGCTTATAAACTAAAGTAAAGGGCCTTACCGAACCCAGCAGCATCCGAGAGAGCATTAACGGCTCGGCGAGTAAAGGATCGGCAGCGCGGAGGCACTACCGACTAAACTCGCCCTTTATCACAAGGGTGGGGGGGGGGCGCATTCTCTCCCGCTCGCTTCCCGAGGCGCTTAATCGAAAAAAATCTTCTTGCATCCACTCGCGGGGCACAGAGAAAGAGAGAGAGAGAGAGAGAGAGAGAGGGAGAGGGAGGGAGGGAGAGAGTGTGCCAATGGCGCAAAAGACTCGCAGTCATTTGCATTTAAAACGGAGGCGCGTCTCGCCGGCTCGACATTGATATATTCCTGTCTGTATCGCGCTTAGGATCGGACTTATTTATGGCTCTTTGCAAATGGATTTTGAGTACAGCCGAAAGCGAGAAGGAGAAAAGAGAGAGAGAGAGAGAGAGAGAGCTGCCGTTTTAATCGAAAGAGGAGGAGCGGCCGGATGGAGAAACTGGGCCATCCCTTGTACTCCCGGCTGCGGAGGAGAGAGCCGATCTCCTTTTGATGACTTTGGCTGCTACTTCGGCTGAATGCGAATTGCTCGTATGGCCGGGCGCGTGTGTCTCGCTTTGTTCCGAGGCTGTGCCTCCTCCTTTTTTTCCCCTGCCTTTTTTTTATAATGAAAAATCAATAGGGGGCTTCCGCACCTTTATGGAATGTAAATTGTAGCATTGCCGGGGAACCCGGCGAGGCTCGAATATCTTGAAGCCTTTCCTTACAAAGCTAACTTTGAATTTCAGTTACTTTTTCATGAAATGCGTTAGATTTGTAAATAGAAGCCGCACTTCGAGCCGCTCGCTTTCAAGCTTCGATCGCGAGAAGAAAAGGAGCCGCTTACGAGAGCGAATGCAATCAAGACGAAAATCAGGGTAAGAGAAAAACGGACGCGAATCGAATGTAGGAAACGGTCGTTCGATTACACGCCTTTACAAGCTCGACGTGAACTCAAAGGAAATTCTCGGTCCTTTCAGTGCTTGGCGCCCTTTGGCTATCCGTGGACTTAAACTGACCCTTTGATGAATGGATTGTTTTGCATGAATCCGTAATTTAATTTTAAAAAATGCTGATGATTAACGAATTCTAATTAAGCGAGTGAGATTTGTTTTCAAACTGTAAATAGTAATTTCAATTATGAAATATCTTTTTATTGATAATTTTTTAGATCGCATGATTTTTCGCCTTTTGGGTAGAAAATTAATTTGTTGCAAAATTTTAATAAAGCCATTTTCCGCGCTTTAATGAAAAAAAAAAGAAACAAATTTTCTAAGAAATGCCTCTGTTCAAAATTAAGATTTTTATTAAAACGCCAAGCATAAATTAATAACGAAGAAGGCAGAGAAATTAAAAAGATTAATTAACAAAAAAGCAAGCTGAGAACGACTGCACGTTTTGCGAAAAATCAGAAAAACCAAAGATAAGTCAAGACAATTTGTCCTTTAGCGAGGACAGATCGTCCCGTCACGTAACTTCCTCTCTCTCTCTCTCTCTCTCTCTCCCTCGCGCGCCCCGTTCCCTTTTTGCGGTTGCGCCGGAGTAGAATTTCGCTTTACGTATACGCGCGACACGGGAAGAAAGAAAACGAGACGAGCATAAACTAGTGGAAACCGTAGGGGCCCGCGCGGTCATTAACATTCATTTAATAAGCGCGAGAGGCGCGCGAATTTCGCCGCCGCTGCGAGACAATAACGAATGGCGGGCCGTCACGTACGCGCGCGCGCGCGCGCGACTGCAGCATTCTGAAAAGAAATGCGCATTAAAGTCGCGAGAGAGAGAGAGAGAGAGAGAGGGAGGGAGAGAAGGAACAGCGAAAAACAGAGAAAGAAAACGTCCTCAAGTTCGCACCTGCAGTTTTCGTATATCATAGTTGCGGAGAGTGTTGACGTTTCACCTTTGTTTTCCGGCGCGCGGATTCGTTTTTTTTTTTTTATGCAATTTGCGATACTCGCGGAAGTGATTTATTTTAACGTTTGGGAATTGTAACGTCTAAGAGAAGGGAGCGAGCTCGAACGTTATTCGCAGTAAGCTATTTGAAATTGACAATCTCAATGAACAGTGATTAATTATATGAGCTTATAAAATTTTTCGGCGTGTTTCGTCCCAAGTATGTCTGCTGCATTCTTCCGCAAAACTGGACCGATAGATAAATTAAAAGTTAATTTCAATATCGCAAATCCTAGATCTATCAATGATCTCGTTGAACTCGACATTTGTACCAATCACTAATACTTACAACTTTTACAATTATTGCAATGTCTTTTAGGAATTCTGAAATATTGGAGGATGCCCACGGATTTGTAAAAAAAGGGAGAATGCAGAAGAACGTATAAGTAACGCTATCTTTTAGAGATGGTCAAAATATCAACAGTAGAATAAAATTTAGTCTGGGGAAATGCAGGGAAATATGTAAAAAACTAAAGCCAATTTCATTAAAATAAGTGAAAAAATCAAGATTTCATCCGACATTCAGTAGTAAAAATTAAAAAAAAATTTTTCTCGTATTTCCCACTTAACATAAAATGCTATTTTTATTTAAATACTCAAGATTTAAAAATTCTTTATGCTGAAACCGGTTATATGCATCCCTTGTATTTGACCATGAATTGCCGTGGGCACTCTCCTTTTGAATATTATTATGTGTGATAAAACTTAACTCTTGCATGAGTTGTACAGACGTTTTGTACTTTCCATTATAGTTAATTACAATATAGTAATAATTAATATTATAGTCAATAATAAATTAAATTTATTTATTCATATAATAACAAGCCAACATAATTTCTAAATGCACTTACTATAACTTCACAATAAAGTCAATAACTAATACGGCAAAATATTCCTAACACCTCCCATAAATAAATAAATAATATTCCAATCGCAGCTTGCATCGATAATAATCGCCCGAGCAAAAACCGTTCACAAGCAGAATCCCGTGTCCGCGCCCCTGGCCATGCTCTCGAAGTACAGCTTCGCCTGCAGGTTCATCCTCCTCAGCTTGCGCAGCAGCTCGGCCTCGTAGACGGCCGCGGCGTCCCCCTGGGCGAGGGCCTCGTGCATCCGGGCCTCCCGGCGCGTCGCCAGCAGGCTGTTCCAGGGCGACCAGGGCGCCCGGGGATCCAGCCTGACGAGCCGCAGCCGCCCGAGCTCCCCGCACTCCGAGATCGCCGAGCGGCCGTGCCAGATGTCGTTCACCAGGTAGCGGATCGCCTGCGAGCCCATCGCGAACGCCAGGCTCGAAGAGCCGTGCGGCCTGAGGGACGAGGAGCGATTGAGAGTCGATTGTTCGTCGTCGTGCTAAGCGTGCTGACTGAACGCGCGGTGAGCTACTTGAGCTTTGTGAAAATTTTCGTGAATTGAAATTTTAATTAGAGCAACTTTTGTACGATGTGTAATTTTAATATTTCTCCCGACGAAGTGATCGATGAAGCGTGGGACATTAAAGAGAAATTGTTCCATCGAAAGTCAGCGAATTCCTCAAACGTGTCGAGAAGTTCCCGATTGGAAGCGCGTTAAACGGGAGGAAAAGAAACGACTCGTCGAAACCGAGCGCACCGCAAATTACCTGGCAGCCTCGCTCCTCCGCAGCTCCTTCAGCATTCTCTCGTAGATCTCGGAGCACACTTCGGCCTCGCGCCGCCTCGGCTTCAAGGCGACACAATCGACGCACGTCCTCGAGATCCTCCCGCGGTGATCGGCCTCGAAAGCCTCGAGCTTCCTCAGCCGGTTGCAGGAGGGGCACAGTCTCGTTCTCTCGGGGTACTGGCATTGTTCGAGGAGGGCGAAAATATCTTTTTAATTCACGTTTGTGTTATATGTAGGTAGCTGCGGGCGATATTTAGTATTTAATACAGCAGGGGGAATGTTTTTTGATTTCAAACAAAATGAAACATTTGCAGCGGGAAAACTAGGCTTTGTTAACGAGATGTCAATTATAAACTTTTCAATTACAAAACGCCATTGAGTTTAAATTACATATTTGCTAAAAACTTTTTAGAGGTAGGTATATATAAAGAATCAAATTGGTTGGGAGGCCTTCTAAGGGAACTTGCAAGGCTTTAGAGAGACGTAGAACTTGGCAGTAAAGAAGTCGCAAAGTTAGAACTAAATTTAGTAACAGTTGATCTTAACGGAAAGTCGGTTACACCGATACAGATTCGTGTTTTGCCGCGCATCAGTTGTTTGAAGCTTTCTCTTTGAAGAATTAATTGAGCGTCAACTGATTGGAACTTTCGGTATAATTTACGATTCATAAACAACTTGAATCTTACGTTTCATTTTTTTAAATAAAATAAAAAGTTAAAACAACACCTGCAAACTTACTACTTCTGAGTTAAACCATTTCAGAGGTGGTAAGAAGCGATACTCCGTATCTCGTTTCCTTCACGGAGAAAAATCGCTAGTAAAAATTACTTAACAAATTAAGTAGAAGATACTGATTCTGACTCAAGTAAAATTTACTGAATTATTAAGTAAGCCGCGGCACGTGCGAGAGAGACAGAAAAATGGCGCCTCGGATTCGGTAAAATTTACTTACAAAGCTGAGCACAGTTTACTTAACGATGTTTGCTAAACTTTTTAAGCAACTTTCACTTACATTTAAGGTAAATTTTACTATGAATTTTTCTCCGTTTTCGTTCTTTTATAAAGCTAAGCTTTACGATGTCGCATTAGTATGAAATAACCTGTCTACGCTTAATAATGTTAGATACTCTAACACAATTTGCCCCTGAAAGGATCGAAGGATTAAAAATCTATAAAAACAGAAGCAACAATACAAAACAATTTACAAAGCCAACCAGCTCCACATTATTAGTGCACCGCTTACCAAATACTCGAAGCTACACCATCTAAAGCCCATAAATAATTCACGAGCATCCGAAAGCAATACCTTAATTCGATTATCGTGGCGCAGAGCTCCGCGAGCCAGGCGCAGGAAGCTAAGCCTGACGCGGCTCCGCAGGTGCTTGAGCCTCGCGGGCTCGACCCTCGAGGACATGAGAAACAGCTCCTGATCGATCAGGCTCTCGAGGCTCGCGGAGGCGGGACAAGTGTGCTGGAAGGCGACTTTTTTTATCCCGAGCAGCAGCTCTATGCGCTCGAACTCGTCCAGCTCGGCGCTCTCCTCGTCGAGCATCAGGCACTCGTAGAGATCGCGGAACTCGCGGGCCTGCTGCACGCTCAGGGTCTCGATGCGCACTCTGCCTCGGCTCTTCTTCCTCGTCGCCTCCGAGGCTGAAATTTTTCGCGGATCGAAACGAGAAGGGATTAGGGGACTTGCAGAAGCTGTAAGAGTTTGAGTGCGGCTTCGGCGCGGGTGGCTGATGGAATTTTTAATTTTCGAATTGGCAAGGGAAGTAATTTTTTTAAATTATTTACGAAAGCATCGAGTCAGTACAATTTTTCGTTTACATAAAGTTGTAAGAAGCAATTTAAGAAAATTGAAGTTCACGATGGAGAGGTTATCAAAACAGAAAGAAACTTTTCCAATTCAAAATATGAAATATTTCCATTCCAGATACACGGTCAATCAAAGTTTTCCTTGAAAATCTTAGCCAGAAGGTAAAATTTTCTTTCCCGAAATATCCTCCATTGTCTCATTGAATTTCTCGCATGAAATATAAACAGCTCCTGAATCTTCGCGAAATCTCTCAAATCGGAAACGGCTTATTCCGTCGAAACCGCAGGTAATTACTTCCAGAAACTCGTCGAAGTATCCTCGGCTCGGGGAGAAGGGAGAAGGGAAGGGGCAGCGCCACGAATAATACCTCGAAGATCAACCGGCTTGGAGAGCTCGTCGAGGAACTTGGCCCTGGCTCGCGCGGCCCTCTTCCTCAAAATTTCGCCCCTCGAGCTCTCGATGGCCCTCAGGACGTCGATCTCTCGTTCCAGTTGACGGTTCAGCTCGGCGATCCTCGTGGAGGAGGCGGCCCCGTTAACTCCGCGGGACTCGCGCATTCTCGCCTCCTCGTCGATGCACCAGCGGTCGAGCAAGTTGCGCAAAACCGCGAGATCGCCGGGGTCGCGCGGCCCGGTCCGCTCCCGGTTCAGTATGTCGAACTCCTGGCCGTGAAAGCCGAGGGACGGGCTCCTAAGGGAAATGCTTTGCTGATTATGCCGTCAGACTTTGCGGCTGCTGTTCGTGCGTTGGAAAAAGAAACAGCGATTGTAATGTCTTTGTTTCGAGATCGGAGGTCGGTTCTAGAAAATATTGCAGTTTGAAATGTGTTGTGCTTTAAAAAGTATGTAATATTGATGATAAAATTGATAATAAGAACTATTATCAATTAATATTAATTATTAATTACGGAATTTATGTCACCAGATTTACAGTATAATAAATGTAACTATTTCAAAATTGAATGATATTGGTAATCATCCATAAATATTTTCGTACGTTAAAATATAAATTGACGAATTGAGACTTGAATAACTCTGATTTTAATAACTCGTATTTTGCATTATAGTTACGAGTTATAATTTATAAATTTTATCAATATATATGCAAAGCTGTTCCTACGTAAAATATTATTCTTTCATTTATCGTCGCACATCAACAAAAACGTTCTTTTTCTACACAAAAAAAAACAACTAATAAGTTATCTATTTGTCAAATTAAAGTTTCGCCGGGAACGACAACAATTTTCAGACCTGCGATAATCCAGTGACTCGGCGATGGAAGGCAATCGGTCTTCGTCAAGATCGCTGTCGTCTTCCTCGGATACGTCGACGAATTTTATGGATGAACGCCACGACTCGTTCCCGTCATTGGCGATCTGACGGCTACGATGAGCTCTGCAAATATTTGTATCCTTCTGTTATACACGCGGATACAAATTGAGTCGCTTATTTGCGGCTGGACCCGGAACAAGAGACGGGAAAGCTGAATTAGTTTTCGAAAATAAAATAACGCTATCGACCTGTGCAGGAGAAGAACTTTAAAAAAATTTTCTATTTATTTATTTATTTCTAGAGTAACAGTACATTACATTACAAAGTAGTTACGCATTACGAAGTAATCCAGCAGAGGAAAATAAATGTCCTGTTCGCGGGTCTGGTAAGTAGAAAAAGCTATGAATAAATGCATAAAAAACCGCTCGAAAAAAACCTTTTAATCAACGCTGCATTGAGCTATTTTTCCAAGTAAGAACTCCTGCACCGTATAATCCATCCAACAGCCAGTATAAACAAAAAGCCCTTCGGCGCGAGAAAAACAGACGAGCCGCCCCGATAAGCCGAGGCGGCCAATAACGTATTCGATCTCCATTAACGAGAATCAGCCCCCAGCAAAAAGAAGAAAAAAAAGAACCGGAAAAACGAGCCTTCCGCAATTCACGCGTCGATGTATAACCAGCGCAGCCCTCGCCTTCGCCCGTAACGACGTCTCGGCTTATCGGCATCTAAATTACTCCCGGACCGGCCGGCGGAGTGCAAATGCGCGCGGCAAAAGTCCGGAAAACGAGGCGGCGGCGGCCGCCGCGCGCTCGCGATAGGGAGCCGCGGCCGTAAAAGGGCCGTGCGCGAGCGCGCCCCGCGCTGCTCTTCATCCGAGCGCTAATCGGGCGCATCGCTCTGCCCCGAGGCGATACGGCTGCCGGGCGGCTCTTATCGAGTACCGGGCATCTAAGCGAGTAGGTATGTACGGTCGGCTGGTTGAGCGCTGCGGTATGCCGCATTTGCCGATCGAGTCGAGCTTCGATTCGAGCAGGAGACAACGGGGGAATTAGGCGACTGGCGTGATTGGCGATGGAAATCTAGAAGGAGCCGATGATCCGATAGCAGTGGCTCGAGCCGGCAAATAACTTTCGGTGCGTAAATTTTTATGCTGATTCAATAAGCCCCTTTTTTCACAAACGTAGAACGAGAATTTGAAACTCGAATGAACTTTCACGGCCCGTATTGAAATCCCTTCGTCACCTGTAAAATCTCTGTATCCGAACAGCGGCCCAGTGCCTCCGGCGCAGCTCTTCCGGATCCCTGGCGAAGATGACGCACTCGGCAATCTCGGGGAACGGCGGACCCGCCTGAACGGCTCGTTCGACGCCGGCTGCCGCTATCGATTTCGAACGGCTCTGAGCGGAGGTCTGCACGGCGGCTCGTTTGCGCTCTGGTCTCCGCGCCTGCCGCTCCGCTAAGACGTTCAATAAAGGGGTTTGGGAAGCTGCATCGTGATACTCTATATCCCGAGCGACGTCCCGCCAGCCGCCCAAGAAGGGCTTTGGCGAGGTGCAGTCTTCTATCTCGACTACGAGGACCATTGTGGCTAAGTCGAGAGGCTGAAATTCGATGGGGTCGTTAATGGAAGTGCGGTTAATGGTGTTTATGAAAATATCGAAGCTTTACTTTTATTTATTAGCTTAATCCGAAAATAATAAATTTTAATCAAAATTTACTTCACAAAATATACGCATTTTAAATTGGAAATAAAAAAAAGACGGAATTGCAATTTATTACGAGATTAAGCGAACTGAGCATCATTCGTCATATCGGACGAAATTACAAATGGCAGGGAAAAGCTCGAAATCCCGAGCAATATAGCGACGTCGTCGATTTCCCGACGTTGTTCTGGCAGAAGGACACGAAGCCGCAAAGCCGACCGCATCGTATAACCCTATCCGCAATATATTCAAAATCCAGAGGCGAACCGAGGGATCCGCGCCTGCAGAAACGCAGCCGCGCTCGGGGGGTTTACGACATTCCTCGAGTACGAAATTTCCACGCAAATATGTAGAAACCACCGCTGGGAACAAAGGGAGAAAGAAAACAATGCTGCCTTTGTCGGCGGCGGGAGCCGCGCAAAAATGGGAGACAAAGTAATTATATGCTCGCGCGCGCACGCGAGGCGTCGTAAGCGCGAGGAGGACGCGAGAAACGAGGGATCAAGCGCGCGCCGGGAGGAGAAATTTATTAAAATCACTCTAATTACACGCGGGAAAGCAGCGCATTGTGCCCTCTCCATTTAGATCCCGAGTCTTTGCCGACGCGCGTAAAAAGCGGCCGTCGAGGAGAGGAAGCCGAAAGAAAGCGCATCAGCGCGGAGCGACAGAAGAGCGCTACCGACGACGGGGCGTCTGAAACTCCGGCGACGCGAAAAACGCGACCTGGATTCGCTCGCTGCCGAGCGGGTCGGGGGAGGCGGCCGCGTTAAATTGAGCGAGATTAGCTCCGCGGCGCGCCGCGCGTCTTCTTAGCGGGCGCCGTCTGTGCACGCGCGTGCGACGCAGAGAGCGCAGGCGAATAATTATGAGGGATGATAATTTGCGCGGAGAGAGAGAGAGAGAGAGGAGAAACTCTCGCTGAAAGCGGAGTACTTGCCGAGGCGCTTTCGCGCGGGACTCCATTAACGGAGATTACCCCCGGGAGGAGTGCGAAGCGTGAGAATTTTTTTTTTTAAAGACAGTAGGCACCGCCAAGGACAAAGGGCGCGCCGCGATTTTGCCGGGCGGCGGGAGAGAACTTCGGGAACGAGGAGTTTTGTATTTTTTTGCTCGAGGGGGAGGGAGGGTAAGTAGCACTGATGTCGATTCTCGAACTGGGTTTCGTTTAAATTATAAGTTATCGTTGTGCTGTCGTTTTTTAGAAATCGTTGTTTGCGTTGTATTTATACATTTTGATAATATTTCCTTTGCCCTTTCGCCACATAATAATGCTGCTTGCGAAAAATCTTTTGTTTCAAAAAGCGATAAAATTCGCTTTAAATTAAACGCTATCTTTTAGACAGATGTTATCATTTTCATTCGCGTAAATAATTAAGCACATCGACCAATATGCAATAATTCAGCGGAGAAAGAAAGGATTTTTCCCGTTGCCGCATATTATCGCTCTAATTTATTCAAAACTCTTTCCCACCCAGTTGAGGGGCAGTGTTCGCGAGCTGGTAGATTACCGCGGCGCCGCGACGAAGGCGATGAATTTTAATTGAAATAATATAAATATACTGGGTCGAGGGTATTAAGAACTTACATGTCCGACTGCGGCTCTGATGAATGTCTCACCTTATGGAGAACCTCTGGCTTTCGTTAAATAAATCAAATTTCTCAACGTACTTGAGAGTTCTAATAAAAGTCACGGTGGAAAAACTGCAAATGTAAGTTGAAAAAACTTCTTATTGGTAATCAATATTATCGGTAAAAATCTCAAATATTTAAAGTTTTACTTGCAATTCTTTTCTGAAAAGATCGGCACTCTCAATCCCGCGATACCTCTAAAAATTAACCGAGAAACCGAGGCGCTTATTAAATCGCAACGGCAAAAAATCAACGTACACTCGCGCGGTCTGCGAATTTTCGACGAACGAAAGCTCGAGACGAGCGCGAGAAAGCAGGCGGACGGCAAAATAATGCCGTTTGCAGGATCAGAAGGAGGCCTCCCCGCGACAGGACGCAGGCCGACGTCCTGCGACGCCTGGGGATCTTTTATGATTGCCGCGGAGCCAGAAGTCGCGCGAGGATTTTCCGCGCTCTCGGTGCGCCCCTTTACTTTTATTCTTCGTTCGCTCTCCTGCGCTCCCTCCTCATAAAATCTTGAGCGAGCTACGAGAGCACGCACTTTTTCGAGCTTTCAATGAAACGTTCCTGCATGCTGTTTCTCGCTGTTTTTCTTTTTTTTTTTTTTGTAAGGCTCATGCTGTTAAAAGTGCATTTTAGGCAAATAGTGTCCTGCTCTCTGTAAATTGCTCTAAGTGGCTTGCAACCGTGATTATTAGGCAATTAGTGCTGTATTTTTAGTTTACTTTAAATACCTCGGCTCTAACTTCCACGTAAAGGTAACATTTAGGTGCATCTTGTTTCTATTTTTACGACGAAAGATAATACAGCTGTGGAAACATACCTTTTTAATTTCGAAAAAATGCGGGCAAAAATCAAGGCGAAAGCAAAGTTTGAAAAAGCTTTTATTTACCAAATTCTGCGTTGTGACAGTATTTTTTCCTAAAAAAAAAAAGAAAAAAATTCGACCTCGCGGAGCTTTGCTCTGGCGGGAAAAGTCAAAAACAAAGCCAAAACCCATCCCGAGCTAATTGAGCCAATAAATAAGTTTAAAATGCCCGTCCCTCCCTGGCGGAGATCGCCCATTTTTTTCCCATTTATGAAACGCTTTTTTCCGCATGTTTTACCCGTTTTAACGGCTAATTGACCGAAATCGCTAGTAAATCGCTAAAACACGTGGAAAAAAACGTTTCATAAATGCGAGAGAAATGGTCGATTGCACCAGGCACTCTAACGGCCCTAATTCAACATCGCGAAACTTTGAAAAAAGGCACACGCGAAAAAAAAAAAGAGACACGACACAGAGAATCAAGCGAGAGGCGAACGCTCGCGGGATAAAAGTGGGAAGCTCGACCTCGATAAGCTGCTTTTCTTCTTGAGCGGTGCAGCGGCGCTGCTCGGCTCTCCTCTCCCTCGGTTCCTTCTCCTTGCTCTCAGGTGAATTACTGCGCGCCGCGGCGGTCCGCGGGAATTTGAAGAAGAGAAGGCGCACGCAAAACAAGGAAGACGGCCAATCCCACACACAGGGGCTCGCGTACGCGGGACTTTATGCGAAAGAGACAGAGAGAGAGAGAGCTCCGCCGAGGCGCGGCGCTCTCGGAGAGCTTTTAATGCCGAAGGTGCAACGGGTTGCCAACGGCAACCGGCAGCTCAACGCGTGCCGAGCTTGGTCGATCGGGAACTGATCGCCCGCTCGCTCGCTCTCTTCGCCCTTCGCCCTCCCCTTTTTTTTTTCTTCTTCCTTTTTGTTTGCTCGTCGTTACTGCAGGCTACGCGGATTCCTTCCTTCCTCCTGCCCGCGGACGGAGGCGTTCGAGTCAAGGCACTGCGAATGGAAATGTAATAGGGTGAGTTGAGCGTGTCTTCTTTTCTTTTTTTTTTTTTTTTCGACGGGGGTGGCACTGCGCGGTGGGTGGTCTGCTGGCACGAACGTCGATTTAAACGTCGTCTGAGACTGCATTTAATATTTATTAGAATGAATAGTGCAGCTTTTACATACTTTTTTTCCGACTGTAATAGTGGGAAAAAAGAAGTTCTTAAATAAAGTACTAGTTCTCCGCGCTCTTCTTCTCTTCGTCACATTTTATGGCCTCAACTTCTTCTTCGTTCTCGCATTCCGAGCTCAACGGGCTCTCAGATTCACAAACGTACGCCATCTCCAGACGATTTGCCAGCTCAATAAGGCCGCTGCAAAAAAAAGAAAACGATTGCGTTCGAGAGGCTATGTAAGAAAAATCAAAGCTGCAAAAGAAAGGGAAAAATCATCGGCCTACCCGAAGTGCACCTTGGCCGTCTGCTGATTCAACTGTATCTTCTTCCGCAGGTGTTCCGCGTAGTGGTGCCCGCCGGCGACGCAGTAATGCGTCTCGGCCTCGTCCTCCGTCAGCAGGATCGTGTTCCAGGGGCTCCAGGGCTTGTCGAGGAAGTACCTCGGCATCCTCAGCTCCGCGAGGTCGGAGCGCTCGCTCAGGACCGAGTGGCCGTGCCAGATCTCGAGCACCAGGTAGCGGATGTCCGAGGCCGACATCGCGTCCACGAGACTGTCCGCCAGGCCGTGGACGATCTCCATCTGGCGGATCGAGGCGACGATGTACGCGAAGGGCTTGAGATCGATGTGGCCGCGGACGTTGTCGCGCAGACGGACGCAGGCTGAAAAAGGGGCGGTTGCGGCAGGGCTGTTCTTTCGAGGACTCGGAGGTCGCGACGCCTTTTTGTACCCTTGCACTTCTGGATTATGCGCTTCCGGCTCGTTATCGGGAACTTGCTGCGGGAGAGAAGTTTCGAGCAGCTTATGCAGAAGAGCCGATCCCTCTCCAGAGGCTCGCGAAACGCGTAGTCCTCGGCGCTCGGGCTGCAGTCGGTCTCGAGTATGCACTGGCAAGTGCAATTGTGCGCCGTTCTCGCGAATTGTAAGAAGGCACCTGGGCCGGAAATGTTTTCTGTTTATGGCGGTTTTGACGAAATGGCGTACGAAATTCTAGCTAAAGTTTTAGAGTACGGTGCGCTTTATTTTTTTTTATTTGAAAATCTATGAGCGCGGCTACAAAGAGTCGAAGCTCCCATTTCTTGTATTCTAATTCAGTAATATAGTATGCGTGATTTATTACCGATCAATCTTTTTCTTAGAAAACCAATTTTAGATTGTTCGACGTTCGTAGAAATCAGTTGGATTTCTTGATCCAGGAGATGTTTTAATGTGTTTGCAGGCCTGCAAAGGTGATTTTCTATCAAACTTCTAGCCTAAAACGAAGATAATTCCAACATGATAAATTGCCTCGGAAATTTACAACTTGATCTAATTAAAACTAGCATCAACGCCATAACTAAAGGCTAGACTAATTAAAAGTAAAACTTCTATAAAATCTGAATAAGCGATTTAAATAAAAGTCACCAAGCCTTAAAAGTTTAAAATAAAAATTTCATTATGTTAATTAATTACCATTAGCAATGCTAACAAGGACTGTTTGTTTCTTTGAATTTAGATATAAAATAAAGTAAATGTTACCGAAAGCACTTTTAGACTTCTAATTAAATTATCGATTTTGCTTGACTTTTGAATTAACAGAATTTAAATCTCAAATGAAAGCTGCGAGCAGATAAAAATTTTAATTAATCCCAAAAGTAACTCGCTGCTACATTATCAATCCTAGCAATTCTCTCGTTAATTGATTAAATTCACCTTGAGCAAAAGCTCCATCCTCTCCTTCTGCTTATTACCGTCTCCCTTCAGCTGCTGATACAAGTTCCAGGACTCGACAGCCGCCTGGTTGCGCAAGCTGAACATTTCCACCATCTTCCCCTTGTAGCCGACCCAGCGCTTCGGCTTGCAGTTCTCGGCGAGGAAGCGCTCCCTCGCCTGCGTCCGGCGCTGCTCGACGGCTCGGCGCATCCTCGAGCTGATCTTCAGCGAGGTGCGACGCCACTCGTCGAGCTGCCTCAGGCCTCGCGACCGGGGCGACAACTTCCCGAGCTCCGGCCTCTTGCCGATCTCCTCGTGCTCGTAGTAGCTCATCACCGCGTCCACGTCCGACACCGTGCGCGGGTGGTTCAGAATGTAGCATTCTTTCAAGTAGCGTTCCCTGTCGAAGCCTTTGTCTCGTCAGGACTTTCGAGCTTGTCATTTGCGCGCGTTCGTTCATATAAAGATACGTGACACTTGGCTCTTTAATTCACTTCGCGGCCAATTTAATTAATAATAGTTTAGAAAGAAATTTGTTACTTTTGCGTTTGATTTGTAATGAGGTTAATTAATTATCATGACTTTTATCAATTTTTTTATATATGTATATATATGTATATATATATATATATATATTGTCACGGACGCGGATCCCACCTCTGCGTAACAATATATATACTTTGAAATCTAAAAAAGTACCTTCTTGCTTTAAACTTCGCTTCTTCTAGTTTATTACATTCTACACGCAATTTTCGAAAAACTGCTGCACACTCCTTTATCATTTTTAAAAAATAATAGGCCCTCCAACATCTCTGAATAATTATTGCTTTGCCAACCAAGTTTAAACGTGCGTTTTGTTCCTCGAACGTTTCGTAAGGTTTTGAAGTTAAATATTTATCGCTATTGCTTGGAATGTAGCAATCTCGCCTAAAATGAACAAATTTTGCATTTCATAAAAAATTGTAAATATTTAAATTTATTCGTAGAAATCGCGATAGCTTAAAAAAGGTAAGTTTATGTTTAATTATTCAATAAACATCAATTAAAAATTGTTATATAAATAAATAAATATTTATTGACTTTAGAACTACACAGAAAACATGTTTGTGAATAATTTTATTCTTACACTTAGATATTCTTATATAAATTATGTTAATGTATTTGTGTTCAATAAAAGCCAAGATCTACGAGGTGTTAAGTACAAAAAAAGTTAAATAAAAAAACTTACGTCTTTAAAAATTTTTCTGTAAAAAACTTTATTGCACAACAATGACTTACCGCCACATTTGCGTGGCTTGGGCGTAAGCCGTTTGGGTATCCTTATCGCTGGATTTAATGGTCTGCACATATCGGCTGCAGGTTTTTTCAATTGGAATTCGTCTAGGCGGTGGTCCAGTTTGCGAATCCCCATTTAAATATTGTACTCCTGTTTTACCATGGACCCAACCGCCCAAATATGGCTTTTTCATGAGTTCCCACTCAATTATTAACATTTTGCTATTAACATACATTTTTCTGACGTTGAATTTATGAATTTAAGGTGAAATTAAGATTGTTTAACCTATAAAATCTAACACAGTGGGTGAAAATATAAGCATTAAACAAAATAATATCCAAAGTGAATACATTCAAATGATAAGCAACGCAAGACATAATAATTAAATTAAAAACCATTCTCAAAATGTCATTCTTATATTATCACACTGTTCATAAAATACAAGATTTTGTTTTTTTTTTTTACTTCGTTTCTATCTACAAGTGCGCGATGAGTAAAACACGATTTTTGTACACTATCGACATGTTAACATAAACATAAATACGCTCTGAATTCTAAGAACAGATTTTTAACCGTACAAGCCGAATACGACTTTAAAAAATAATAAAAATTTGTACATTTTTTAAAATAGTTTGGAGGACTTTTGCATCGGAAAATTGTTTTCCTTGTTTAAAGCCTCTTATTAAAAAAAAGGCGATTTTATTCGCTGCATTTGACATAATAACTACAAGGCCTATTAATATATTTACAAAATTAGTCTTTATAAGAAAATGAAACATTCGAGAGAGTCTTTTACAAAACGTCCTTTAACAGTCGACTAACCGAACCTTAAATTAACAGCAATATTATCACTTGTCATATGAATTACCATATATATATATATATATATATATATTTCTTAGATTGTCGGAGTTTTTAGGTATGTTGCATAATGTTCAACGAAAATTTCTCGAGTTTCAACAGAAATTTAATGAAATCCAAGGAAGACGAACTCGGATTTGAGTAACACGTTAAAAACATAAAAAAAATACATAATTTACTTCATCTTTTCTTTTCATTCTTCTAAAATAAATAGTAAAATATTCCATTCGCACATACAACGTTGATGTGAGCAAAAGCTATTTAAGTAAGCTTTATTATAGGGAAGTGTTGGTGGCATGAAAAGTCAAACACTGGTGGTTCTTTGGAATCTTTTTTATGACCTCCAGTGAGCAGTTTCAGCACGATGAAGTTGGTCTTGGCAACTTTTAATAAATCATTAATCTGCAAATACAATTGTACATTTTTTTAAATTAATACAACTTCTTGTCTATAAAAATATCGTCAGTAATAGCTTATAAAAAGATTATGTAAACATTTTTTTAATATATTTACCTCAATAACAGTATTAGGATTGGCTGGATTAAGTTCCAACGCCCGATCCAGTATGTTCTTAGCTTGATAAAAGTGTCGGCAGCCTTCGTAATATTGCGACTCACTAGTAGGATTTTCCTACACATTTACATTTTTATTTTTATTTTGTTTTTCATATTTAATAAAGTATTCGAAGATAACTTACATTTTTTTTGTTTATTTCGGTATTTGTCATTTCAATAAATTTTTTATAATGAACTGGTGGTGGTGTTAGTAGAGCTGAAAAGGGTAACAATCGGTGTTCATATCGAACTCTTTCACAGTCAAATTGACTGTCTGGTAAAGGTATTCTACCATCCATTCGAAAACCTACTAAGGCCTGGAATAAAAATTTAATTATTTTTGTAATTTCTATTTTATTAAAATTAGAAATAGTAATAAATCGTATAATAAATTATATACCTTATAAAAACCTCCGCATATATTTTGCAAGGCTTGATACATCAATATTTCTAGATAATACGGCCTAGGTGTAGGTTTTTTCTTTTTATTTTTTGCATTTTTCTTGCCACTTCTACCTTTGTGTGCTTCATTGTGAATGTCTTGTTCCATTATAAACGTGTCTGCTCTTGTGATTGCAGATACAAGCCAACCGTATAAAAATTCGTATAAATACCAAAATATATAATGATATTCATGGACTGAATAGAGTTCAAGTTCAAAACCACTGAGTAAATACATAACCATTATGCGCAATGTATGATACAAAACCCATGTTCCAAAACATGCTAAATGCGGTCTTGGCGTCTCACTTTTTACCGACAAAGCATGCATATCTATCATAGTATCTACTCGTTCAGCCTAAAAATAATCCTTGTTTATTGTATGAATATTATTCAAAATTTATAAACAAATTAAAACACTTAAAATGTTTAATTTGTATTGGTAAAAAATACAATGTAAAAAACTAAACACCTCATCTTGCAAAGCTGCAAAATTTTCAAATAAATAAGCTAATCTATCTCTTTGTCTAGCTCTGTTATGACCACTTGTTTGTAATAAAGTACTGAAAATGTTAACGCAGTGTGTCAAGAAGTTATCAACACATTTTTTCACTTGATGGTTTTGCAATAAAGTACTTTTTGGCATCAAAGCAGGCGGTGCTATAAAATTTCTTGCAGCGTCCTTCAGTACATCTGTAAAATTATGAACTCCAAATACTCTATCCACTGAGGGCAAATAAACAATTTGCAGCATTGATCTTGACAATATACACGGACTTTGACGAGAGAATTCCAAAAAGAAATCCTATTATAACATAAATATGTAAATAAAGAGTATATGTGATGTATGAATAAAGAAAAATTGTTAAAAAATGATTACCAAAGCACCATGGAAACTAGTGTAATTTACAATTTTTGTAACTGCTTTGAATCGATTTATAAGTTCATCTAAATATTCAAGAGCTTCAATTCTTGGTTTAATTTTAGTATACCTGGGAAATGTAGGTGGTAATAATCTTTGGTTGATCATTGGATCAAAACCCATTACGTTAGGATGATTTGCTAAAAAAAAACAAAATAAAAGTGTTTTAATAGTTACTATAAAATGCAATACTGTATAGATAAAATACTAGTGATAAATCATTATTAAATATATGTAAAAATAAAATCTGAATAAAATACTCACTGACTTCATCAGCCTTTGCCCCTCTATTAACAGTTTTGATCATAATTTGTATCATATCAGAACACTTAGAAAAAAGACTTGGACAATTGTTCAAGTTTTGTTGTATTTGTTCTTTCCGGTCCATTAATAATAAAATTTGATAAAACATTTTTGTGAATCTTATCCTAGCATAAAGAGCTAAAGCATCATTGAACTAAATAAAAATAAAAAAAATTAAGTGTCATAAATGATTTCAACTTCTTATAATTTCTTATTTACCTCTCGATCTGTTTCTTCATCAACAGGCTTAATTCGACTTTTTCTATGCAATTCTTCCTCAACTTCTCTTAACATGGAAATAGCTTTTTGTCCTGTAATTTCATTTTCATTGTCATATCCTCCATACATAACACTTTGAAAATCTTCTTCTTCGTATACAGATGCTCTAATTATACATTTTCTAATCTCCCAAAGTATTTTGTAGACAGCATAACAAAATGCTTTCAACGTTTTGTCTATAATCTGATCTGGCTGATGTAGATATAAATTAGTAAAAACTGTCTGCGTTAAGCTGCAACCTTCCAACCAAGAAACAATGCAAGCATATGTTGAATCAATAATCCCAATTAACTCTGCAGGTGTAAGATTATCCAATTTAATAACTCCTGCTAATACTGCTTCTGAAAATGTATACGACTTATTATTGCCTCGATTACATAGCATTCCAGCATCCATTTTTGGATCCATCATCTCAATGGCAGACATTGCATCTAAGAGTCCAAATAGTTCATCGTGCAGAAGCTCTCCAAGCTCCAATTCTTTAAATTAACAAAATTTAGTAATTGAACATTCAATTTCTGCTTAAAATATTATTTAAAAATAATATTCTGATAAACTCACCAGTAATTGCTTCAAAGAACTCCTGTGTAATGTCCACCCAATTTCGGGACTCTTGATCGAACCTGTAATAAAAAAAGTGTTAAAAAATTAAAAAATAAAATAAATAGTTATTTTGAATAAAATTTAACGTGCAACTAAATTATTCAAGTGTGACAACAGACTACTTCTTGAATTTGCATAATTTTGTAAAACTTAGTAAAATTATATATTATTGGTAAATTTATCATGTTCTTATTAGTTACAGATGCTTTACAAGAACTTACGTTTCATCGTTCATATCAAGTGAAATCTGCTCTTCGAATAATCTCGCCATTTTTAGGACCCCTAAACCAAACTGTTTTTTAGTCAGTCAGTTCACCTATAGACTGTAGTAATGACCTAACCTTTTTTACATTATTAGTATCATCAACTGTTACCACTTTTTCAGAGAAAAGTTACTAGCATTTATAATATTTTAAAAATTTTTTCAACTATTGCCCTTTTAGCTATTCCCAAACATCTGGTGAATTTTGAATTATGAATTTTGACAGCAATGCAATAGTAAATTGGTAATATGACAGTCAGATCGTCAGATGTCCAAATGGAACGGGAACGGAAAGCGGAACATGAGTTCAAAATTACGAATTACGATTAGTCAATAATGGATTTATGTGATTTGATAATTGCAAAAAATTAAAATAAACATAAAAATTTTCCATATTATATTTTATATATAATGAAAAATTCCTACTTGCCAATTTCTTTGTATTAAATTTTAAATTTAACCAATAAATTAATTTCTTCAAAAAAGAAAACAATTTAATTTTTAGTTGATTTTTCAGGGAAAAAAATTTTTAATGACACATTATTTGTTTAAAGCAGTGAAAAAAATTATTATTTTGATGTATACCTTCACCTTAACACTTCACCTTGCATACGTAATATATATATATATATATGTATATATATTTGAACTATTAAGTGACGTGACATATTACCGGTATTACTGACGGTCAAATGGTCAAAGTAATTTCGACTGTTCGACAATTAGACTTTGGGACTGTGATGCACTGACTTCATGTCACAAAGTAGAAATCCATATAGAGCGGAGTCCCGGGCGCCTCCCGCAACATGGCATGAACCATGAATCGTCTGCTGTTATGAACCGTCCCTGATTCGCGGAGCGAAAATCCATGTAGAGCGGAATCTCGTAAGCGCAGCATGAACTATGACTTACCTAGATGCAAACTCAGGGCCGATTTTGCAATTTCGTCTTAAATTTGTTAATAACAAATAGCAGAGCTCAAATCTTAACAAATTGCTAATCTATTTGCACAAAGAAAAGGCATTCTTCCCATTTTTGTTACCAAAACGACTATAAAGCTCCGACCAACGATTGCATGATGTGACGCAATCGGCCGAGGCCTATTGTTTAAACAATTTAAACAATAGAATTAAGCTATTTTGTCCGGAACCCCGTTAGGAACCAGGATCTATTTAATTATTAACTAACAAAAGGCAGAAACGAACAATAAATCAATTGCAACCAAAACGTATTAAAACGTTTTGTTAATATTTATTAAAAACATAAATAATTTAAATAACTAACAACAAAATCG
>JAWWEM010000027.1:3390937-3433884 GCA_035582935.1 Ormyrus thymus
ACTGAAAAGGGATTTATTCCAAATTCCATCTCTTTTATCGCCCTGCCCTTCGCAGGCCGTCCGCACCGCACTCCGCAGGCTTGTACGTACCTGAATATAGTAAACTATATCTGTGGTACCTTGTATTGTAACTCCTAGAACATATCAAGGATTCTTAAATGAAAATTTACAACTTAATATATCTATATATGTATGTATTAAGATAAAAGTTGTAAATAATTAAACGTATGAATCCGTTATTTTTGGAATTACTTTTAAATACGAGAATCATCTCAGAGTAGGTATGCAGTTACGAAAATTTTTCCACAGACGACAAAATTTTATTTTGTTTATGACTGGGAGTTCTTAATAGCTTTTTGTCTTATTATATAATAAAATTAAAATGCTGCAATTTCAATTTATTACCTAAAAAAATTATTTTTAGTTTTTCCAAATGTACCACGCCGCTATTTCAAGTAAATTTAGCAAAAATAAACAGTACTACAGACTGATTTTAGTAGGTTTACAAAAATATTAATTGACGTATAATACAAATATTCCAAACCAAGTACAAAAGCTCCGGAACAAAGGTTGAAGGGCACTGACAGATAAAGTCTTTAAAGCTGGAGAACTACAATATTTCAATGTAGGTAAAACTTGTTGGTTGTAATATTTGCTGCTTATCTTCCATCACAATAACTTTAAAAACAAAGAACGTTTCTTGATCTTAAGTGGAGAAGAATCATTTGCTACAATAATATAAATGCAGGACCTGCAAAGCTGACGTTATATCCTTCGCGAGAGGCTTTTTAAACGACTAATATAAATATTAAACTATACCATACACTATAAGTGTATGCAAGTCCAAATCACACAATTTCTAGATCATTAAAGCGATACCGGAAAAGTGCAAGCTGCGCTCAAAGATTATTAGGTGTCATTTTCGTAACGGCTGCATCCAGTTCCAGAAATAAGAAATTTCATTTAATTCTATACTTATCTTCATGAAATATTCTTCAATCCAAGCGGTGCACAAATCGCATTACGCAAAACACTGTAATTTCGCAGATAATGCCTCAATTAATGCACTTCGCATCGATCGCTCTACCCTAAATGCAGGGTGGTAAGGCTATTTATGAAATTGGTCACAATCAGTGGATCAAGATACCACTGTACAGAAAGAACTCTTCGATTTAGTTGGACTTCTTTCGCAAAAATGTTAGTGCAGGAAAAGTATGTCATTAAGCAATATTATCAAGTAGTCAAAATGGTCATGTCTGTGCTTGGACAGTGGCCTTATCAGTCTCAAGGACTGGCAAAAGTTTGTGCGTCAATATGGTTTTTTCAGCATTTAAGCATTTTATTGCCTGAAGTACGAGTGAACATTTTTGTAATACATTTTGGAACTTAACAATAAACTGTAAGGAATTAATAATATATTGTTGTAGGTGATAAGATTTATAGAGATTCGAAATGATATTGATTACGTAATAGAAGCCTTTTGTCCAATCCTTTATAATTGTGGGATCGGTATTAAATTTGCGAATGGTTTATACAACAAAAGAAAGGTAATATTATCGTTATAATTCTTGATTCAAAAATTTTAGTTCTGATCGACAGTTATCTTTATTACTATACTTTTCCAAAAAATGACTGTTTTACGTGATTTCTAATACGTTTTTCTTACTATTTTACGAATATCATATTAACACAAAACGTGCTACTGATAAACGTTTAAAGAATATTAAAGTAGAAAAATTAACTTTTAAAGGGTTGCCTTTTCAATGGCTTTGTAGATAAACATTATCGTCGATAGAATTCAAGAAGATTGGGATAGCATCAAAGATAAAGAAGAAATTGAAATTCTATCAAAGTATGCTAATTTTGGAAGAATGATATCTGTCGGATATTTCTGTACGTAAACAAATTAATATAAATGCTCTATAGAGTCCTAATAAGTGAGGCACTTATTAGACGAAATATACTTGAGTAATTGGAACTACTGTTCGCAGATATGTGCGTTGGGACGGTATCGACCTATTTGTGTCTCCACTTCGCGCCTTTCGTTCTGGACATCTTACATCCCCTAAACGAATCGCGACCCAAGGCTCCGATTTATTTGACTGAATTCTTCGTCGATGAGAAAAAATATTTTTTTTACATTTTAGCACACTCGTACATTACAACTATGATAGGGTCCGTAGCAATAATGGGAACAGATACGTTCTACGCAAGTTGCGTTCAGCACGCTTGTGGAATGCTGGCTGTTCTGGGGTAATTACACTTCAACTGTGACAAACACTGTGAAATCTTGTAGACTGAAAGTTGTTGGTCGTTCGCATAAAAATATTTCAAATTGAGATGTGTAAAATCAGAGACCAGACGAACAGGATTTTAATCAAAATGTTTTTATTTGTTCTGAATATAATCTTGTTCGTTTGGTGTCTGAATTTACACATCTCGCTTAAAATTACGTATTTTCCGAATGGCGTCAAACTCTGCGAAAGAGCGTAAGTTTACCTCCCTAAGTTTGGCAATGAAAAATTGATATTTAAGAAATATAGACAAGTTGAAAAGTTCACGAATTTTTTCAACTACTTCATTATATAATAGTTGATGAAATTTGGTTAGTTTACAAAAAACTCGTAAAAAATAGACCAAATAATAATGAAAATTTCCAACAAGGAGGAAATGAAATTCATAAATTATATTACGAAATCTATAATAAATAAAAAAACTATTTTAGCCATCAACTGAAAAACATTAATAAGAGGGACAAATTAGATAAAAAATTAGACGACTCTTACCATCAAATAATTGCTTGTGCTGCACAACATAATAAAATTATTCAGTTAAGTGCATATATAAGTTATGTCCTTCCATTTTTTTTTTCTTTTTCTAAATGTTAAATTATTATGAAACGTCATCTTTATAGATTTTATGAAAACCTAAACGCAGCTTACAGCGATTCTTACTTTTTTATCATGGGCTTCAATATGGTTATCATGAGTTTCAGTGGTGTTTTGGTAAGAGTTTCATCGCTGCAGTTATTCACGAGTAAAAAAAAAATTATTACCGAAAAATTTGTCTTTCTAGACAATATTAAAGTGGGGTCAGATGCACGACATGATAAGAACTGGAGTGTTCTTAGTGTCGCAAAGTTTTCACCTTTTTTATTACTGTTATATGGGCCAAAGTCTGTTAGATCAAAGCCTTTCGATAAGCGATTACTTGTAAATTGCCATTTTATTATAAAATATAATAATAATTCATATATATATTTTTCTGTATTACTTTTATTTGCATTTTTAGGTACGATAGTAATTGGTATACGGCGTCACTCCGAACTCAAAAAATTGTATCTATTATGATTATGCGCAGTATAAAACCCTTTCATTTAACTGCAAAATTGTTTATAATGTCTTTACCGCATTTTACAACGGTATTATTATAAAAAGAAATTTTTATTTTAAAAAAAAATTAATGTTTCTTTTTAATTTATTTTAGGTAATGAAAACTTCTATGTCGTATTTCACCGTTTTGAGATCTACTAGATAACTACACATGTATACTCAAGATCAATTTAAAGATTGAAAATTTTTACTAAAATGTTACTATACTATATGTATGTTTTTCAATCTCTATATTATTTTCATTTAGAATCTAATAAATTTGATTATAATAATAATAGACGAATTTTTTTTAAATGCCGAAGGCAAATAAAATTTGGATTAAAATCTTTTAGCATTAGTATTCTTTACCAAGTATTAAATTCGAATTGTTGCATTCCGCTGCAAGTTACAAGTTTAAAATACCCTAACCGTCTATTACCGAACTGTTAAAATAATCGGTTGACGGTGGCGTCGGTGGCGCTGTAGCCATTCGTGAAAAAAGAGCGGCGATACTCTTTTGTTTAAAAATCCGTCAAGCACACCGTCCAGGTGCTCCGGAATCCTTTCACCCTTCAGTTCGCACTACGTTTGACGATGTCAGAGCAGGTCGCTTCTCTTCCGTATTCGATTTCCTCAATGTCATCAACACTTACCAAAATATCTCCACCTCCTTGTTCAATAACGACTCCGACGACATTCGCTTTGGCGGCTGGAGACGACTGCGTCATCCCGTCACTGCGCTTTCCACAGAAGCTCTGGCGCATCGTGAACGAATGCAAAACTGGGGCTATAAACTGGGGTACAAACGGGCTCACGGTTATTATCAACTACAAGAGTTTTCAGGAGGAGTACCTAAACTGCGAGAACTCCATTTTCAAAACCACCAACATAGCGAGCTTCATCCGTCAGCTGAATCTCTACGGGTTTCGCAAGGTGACCTCGCACAATCGCGACCTGAGCAATATCGCCGCGACACCGGTTGCCTGCGGAACACAGGAAGATGTCCACGAGTTCCTGCACGAACACTTTAGGTTCGGCAGGTTAGACCTGTTGTCGAGGGTTTGCAGAAAGACTGGAGTCAAGAAGGGTTTGATGCAGGCAAAAGTTGGACCCAAACAGACGGTCGCGCATCCTGCTGCGGATGAACAAAATCGGGCGACAGGAATGACGAGGTTGCAAATGTGTCAGGTAAATACAAGTGTCAAGATTTTGATTTTGATTAAAATTTGCTGTTTAAAGAAAAAAAATTAAGTTTTTAATATTTTTTTTAATTATTTAAGGAACAGTTACAGTTAAAAATGAAATGATTTTTACTTACACAATTACTCCTTACAGATTGCACTTACAAAAGCTTTGGAACAAGTTACTAGGCAATATAAAAAAGAAAAATTTTGGTTACAACTTTCTGAAGAAAATGTACCTAAAGATGCATTAAAGCCCAAATACAAAGGTATTGAATATTTATTTAGTTATTTTTGTGTTCATATTTATGATCATTTTTTAATAAATATAAAATTTATGAACTATATAACATACATTTTTTTTGCAGTTGGAACATTAGAACCAAACATTCAAATAATTTTCCAAGATTTATCAGAAATACAATCTGTAGAAAATTTGCCAATTGTCGAAGCCTCTACTATAGAAAATATTAATTTTCAAGACAAAGGTCAATGGGAAGAAGTATTCACTTTGCCCACTGACAATACAGTTTCTATCACAGTACCATATTAATATTTTAGTAATATATTTCTAATTATTAAGCAGATAAATTTCAAACTATTGTTTAATGATTTATTTCCATTTTAATGAATTTATTTATAAGATAAATATAATTTTATTTTAATTTAAATATTGTAAAAATTAATGCATTTATGTTAATTAAAATACTGTCAAGTTTATAAATTGTTAAAAATAAATTTACGTATATTTCAAGTTGTGTATAAGTAATCAAAATTTCGTTTAATTTTATAAATTTATTTAATTCCAAAAACAGTTATTATGGTACATACACTAGTACATGATATTACTCACTTTTTATGCCATTATACTGTACATACATAGAAATCTGAAGTAAAAATTGGGGAATTTATTTTAAATGTCATATTGCAATTAATTGAAACAAAACTAAATTTACTTATTAGTTTTGTCTTTTGATTGTCACTTTCTTATTAATTACTATATAATACACTATACTATTAATTTAAAAATTATATCAGAACAATTTTAAAATTCAGTTATCAACTAAAATAAAAAATGTATTTAATTAAAGAACTTTAAAAAAATCATCTGTCTTTGTAGTATAAACGTGACCCTCACTTGACAAAAAGTCTAAAATATTATCAACCTTAGGTACTAAATTTGAAGGTACTCGAATTTTAATGTCATTTCTTTCAGCACCATACTCTGGATCACTGTGTTTAATTATATTTAAGATTAATAATTGTTCTTCACTTAAACCGTGTAAATTTTCCATTTGAGTCATATTTGTATTTGTACTTGGATTTTCTAAATTTTTTACAAAAATGGATTCATTTTGAATATTGGTTTTAAATCTCTTTTCATACTCCATACATGAGAGAGTAACTTCCATTAAATGAGTTAGTAATTCGTTCAAATGTTCCATTGGTTCCACGTTAACAATAAGTACATAAGTTTCATTATTATGTTTTCGTATCATTCCGTAAACTCTTGCATTACTATTTATCTGTACTGTTGGTATATAAGATGTTTCACTAAAATCTAACCATTTAACACCTTTAATAGTACCTAAGAATAATTATTAAAATTTTTATTAATTTTAACAAAGTTATCACAGCAATTTATTACGATTTTAAAAGTTTAATAATTTACCAGTTTCATCTCTAAACATAAAATTTACTTTGGTGCTAGTTCCTTCTATATTGCAAACAGTAGCAATAAATGTAATAAGTTTAGCAGGTACTCCCCATATTTCAAGATTTTCACCGTAACGATTTATATGGGCGATCATTACGGGAAGGCATTTATCTTCGTTTCTTGAATTGTTTTTTATGCCTACTACGCTTGAATTAGCTGCAGAAGTATCCATAAAGTTATCTTCATTGTGTTGAAACATAGTATTGTTACTATTATCCCACATGATTTTTTTTTTTCGATTACTAGTATAATGATTAACTATTACCAAATTTTAAAAACCTGAAATTTCACTTTTGTATACGTTTTATGTGGACGCGTTAAAGCAGCGCGATATAAGCTACAAGAAAGCATTCAAACAAAATAATGTTCGACCCAAGGCATAAGACGGTAGATAGATAAATAAACTCAGAATGCACGCACTGTACGCAGTGATAAATCTTTTTTATTTCCTAAAAAACTTATACAAAATATAAAAATAAATTTTTTAAACTCAAAGATAATGAATGGAAATATTAAGTATATTTGAACAAATTTCCCTAATTTTAAATTAATCAATAAAGGTGTAAAATGTTAAATAATAAAATAATTTTTTTTTTTAAATACTACTTTATTATATTAATATCCCTAATGGAAATAAAAAGTGTATGAAAGAGGTACGAAAACGTACGAAAACGTACGAAAATGTAAGAAAATGTAAGAAAATGGAGGTTTCACTTTCATTTCGGACAATTAGTATGTTTTCTTACGTTTTCTTACCTTTTTATGTTAAAAAATAAATAATTTTATAAATAAATAATTTTATAAATCAAATAAATAATCAAATAAACAAATAGTTTAATAAATATATTAAATTAATTAATTATTATTATAAAATTATTGTTATGTATTTTTATTATTAAATTAATAATAATTATTTATTATTATTAAATTAATTTAATAATTTAATTTAATAATTATTTAATAAATAAATAATCTAATAAATAATTTTATAAATACATAATTTTATATGTATGAAAATGTACAAACTCCTATAAAACCGTATAAAAATGTACGGAAACATACGCAAATGTAGGTAAACACATAAAAATATACAAAATGTTCGAAATGAAAGTCCAACGTACATTTTCATATGTTTTTAAATTTTTTCATAAATTTGCTTACGTTTCCTTACGTTTTTCTACATTTTTTATTTCCATTGGGAATGCATAAATCTCGTTTTTAAAAATGATTAAAAACTGTTCAGTCGATAAAACAGTTGGAAAATACAAATCTACAAAATGTATGTGTATTATAATGTATATACAAGCCCGCAGAATTACACACCAGTGCTACATCAATGAGTGTGTGTACATTCTCGCTCTCGCTGCTGGTGTTGCTGCGGCGGACCCGGGCGTGATCGCAGCACGGAAACGTCAAGTTTCAGTGGAGCCAAAAATGTCAAAGTCCGACGACAGGAAGATGAAGGATACGTCCGGCACAGCCTTTCGTAAAATTGACGTCGATCAGTACAGTGAGAACAATTTTAAGGAAGAGGATCCCGACGGCGGCATTACCGGGCCTGCTGGGCCAGACGAGAATGAAGTTCTTACTCTACTTAGCCAATATCCTTTTTTATTGCTATTTTCGGCTACTCGCCGTACCATTTTTTACAAGTAATTTTTAGGTTGAAGGTGAATATTTTCCTTAATGATTACACAAGGGCAAACATGCTGAGGCTCTAATTTCCGTGCTCAAATCAGCGCCGCTGGGTTGCAAAAACCAGCAGGTTAAGGTAATAATAACCTCAAAGGAGATTCTACTTATAGTATCTCTTTATGTAGTGTTATGAGTCAGACTTATTTCAAGGTGTAGTTTGATAAATGTGCATGCTCATCTATTAATCATGTATTTTAAACTGTTGAAATAGTTTTAAAAGTGGACAAAAATTTGCATGGTTTCATAGTGATTCACTGGATTTATAAATATTTTAATTTAATAATGTTTACTTGAGATTATTTTTATAAATAAACTCAGTTTTTTCATACTATATTATAAAAATTTATAAAAATCTATGAATTTTAGGATAATGCCCGAAATTTAACTCAAAAAGTACTGCTTAGTATAAAAACCAATCAAATGGATGACTGCATAGCACAGTTAGATCGAGATCTTATGGATGTTTTGATGAAATATATCTACCGAGGTTTTGAAATACCAAATGAAGGCAGCAGTGGACATTTGTTGGTGTGGCATGAAAAAGTATATAATGTCAGTGGAGTTGGCAGCATTGTCAGAGTTATTGCTGACAGTAAACGAGCTTGAACATGCTAAAAGTGTTCATTTTTGTCCAATTGATCTTCCTTTTCGTTACTAAATATGAAATTAGTAACATAAAGGATGTAGATAGCTAAGTCATACCATTTTTCATTATGGAACCACAGTGCATTTATATAAAGTTGTTATCAATAAAATAATTTTTATTTCTTCTTATTGAACAAAGACTGTACATGTTTTGTTTTTATTTTCTGTTTCTTGGAATGCAAAAACGTTTTTATAAATTATGAAGAAAAGAATCATTTTTAATATTTCATTAAACGTATATTATACGTGAAAACGTCATTTGTTAATAAAATTGCACATCTCTAACATTACATAGCAATAATTATTATAATACTCTATTCACATTTGTCCTCTACTGTAATCATAATCATATTTGTTTGGAGAATCAAGTATAAAGCACTAACAAATACTGCATTAGCCCTGAAAGAAAATTAAAAAAAATAAGTTATTTTTGTTATGACAAAAAAAGTAGTAATAAAAACTTACTGTCCCTCTTTGAAGTACTCTTTCAAGGTGTTACTAAAACGCTTGCTGTACTTAACAAACTCTCTTTTACGTTGGTCTAAGGCTTGTTTTCCTGCAGAACTTGGAATATAACCTGTGACTTCATTAACAGCATCTAACAATTTTTTAATAGCACTGGCAATTTCTCTGAAAATAAAAAAAAATGATTAAATTAGTGACAAATATAAATATGATACCTTACTTTTATTTTTACACGGATAAGAAATAATTTTATTTGAATGCTTACTTGATAGTTTCAAGGAATGTCTTACGATCAGTAATCTCATCTGGAATTCTACTTAATATCCTCTTTAATGAAGCAGATTTTCTGTTAAGCTCTTGGAATGCATTTTCTGAGCGAGCAGAGCGATATTCAACCACTAAAATATATTAAGTATTATTATTAAAAATGCACAATTTAATAACTGATGTTTAAAAGCATGAAATAATAACTTACCATCACAATCTGAAGCAACTCCTTGCAAACGAAGCACACTTTCATTCATGTCTAAATTAAGATCTGCTCTGCGAACAAGTCCTAATACTAAGTCATAGGTAATACCTGGATGAAAAACTTCTGCATTTTGTAATGCTTTGCGGAGTGATTGGGCAGCTGAAACATTCTGCCTCTCTAGCTGTAAAAGAAAATTACTTGTAAGTGGCATTGCATTTGAAGAAGTACATTATTTCCTACTTTCTCTAATAAACTTTCTCCTTTCAGTTGACACTAAAGATGGAAATAGAAGATAAGTGTTTCATTAGATCTTACAGAATAGTTAACATCATTTTCTAAATTAGGTGTCACTTTAGAAATAGCTAATTTATTATCCTACAGTGAAATCATTCTTTTTCTGTATAAACTCTTATTAACTGGAGTAAGACTTTCCACGTGATAAGTCAAACATTTTTTTGAGTTATTTATCATAGAATAATTTAGGAAATGGATTAGAAATAAATGTATCTTATTTTAATAGAATACTTAGAAAGTAACAGAAGAAATATGCATTAGAGGTGTATTATAAAAAGATTTTAACAATTTATTTACAGCTGCAACAAAACGAAAAAAAAATTAAAATTTCATAAATACAGCTATTTTGTAAATTAGTACTTTTATACAAGATTACATTTATGTCAATCCAAAATGGCTACCAAAATAATACATAATTAAAGAAAAATAAACGTAAAGAGTAATAATGAGGATAAAAGGCCTTACCTTTGCCAAAATAGGACGCAATATTACGGGAAGAACAAGTGATGTAACTGGAGTCTCATCGCCCATTGTCATCCTTTACAGGTTTTTGTTTTCTATTTGTATTTAGACTAACGTAATTTTTGTGCTTGCGCACAAGAGAACGATGATGGAAGAGCTGCAACGTCGAAAATGAACGAAGCTCCGAGTTCGCTCGACTGGCTCTGAATATAAACAATTTCAATTATTCACCATTATGCTTATGAGCAGCTTTTGACGGCATCTGTCACAGCTCCGAGTTCAACAAGTGATTATTTTTAAAAAAATGAGGTTATGTTGGTTAGAAGTCAGAACTGTCTGACTACTGCATAACGAGAGCAAGCCTCACCTTTTACTACTTTCCACGTATTTACATTGGTGAATGTGTGCCTGATTGCAGTTGCTTTTCTTTTCCCCTTTTCCAGACCAGTGGTTATGTATCTTCTGAAGATTAGAACCGGATAACAAATTATTGTTGGCTGTAGCAACGACATAGTCTGTGACTGTATAATAGAGAGCGGGAAATTTAATGAGTGAATTTGAATCGTTTAGTCCGAGTACCCATATTCCACGCACATTATCAACATGGACACATTTTTCTGCTATTCGTTCGCTTTATGAAAAAATATATTTTTTCATTATACTTTACTTTGTTTATTATTAATCTGTTGTAAAAACTTGTTATAAGATGAATAAGCATTAAGTAATGACAGAAGAATTTTATTTTAAAAATTATATTTATTACATTACAAAAAATTTTACAGTCTTAAATTATCATGGCTTAATATAATAAAAAAAAATGATCAGAAAAAGGGACACAATACATATTAATAGTAACTGCACGATTCATGATTCAATTAAAGAAATATTAATAGCAAAAAGATCTCAAATTTCTTATGAGAATTTAATGAAATAACGTAAAATTAAAAAGTAATCACGTTTTTTTAGTAGACATCTTAATGTATTGTATTCATTTGTTCAACTCATCTATAAATAGAATATTTTCTATTATTTTTGAAGAAAATAACAGTTACTTTCATCTAATAAATCAAATCTACAAACTGATATCTTTCTGCAACCTTATATCTACTTATGTGAACATAACAGTAGAAAATTAGAAAATTATTTTATGGTTCGAAATAATCAGTATTCCTGCAATGACTTAAGTACAAAATAAATATACGAAAAATCTGATTTGTGAAATGTCATGTGTGTATGCTTCTTATTAATTAAAATAAACTTTCGTTTTTGGTAATTATTCATTAAAATATTTGTACAACTTGTATATTTTGTAAAATTTTAACTGAGTTCATTGTATAAAAATTTTACTCCTTTGTTTTAATTTTCAATAAAATCCAATACAAAAAAAATAATTTATTGAATTTTATTAAAATCAAATCTTAGGCTGTGGAAATCTCTTATCACAGTCTAGGTATTTTCAAAGTGAAGCTGCATTAAAACGTTTTCAACTTTCATTTTTTAAGAATCGAGTATTTCCTAGATATTCTATTCTATTAGCTACTTTGATAAAGGGAACCACTTATGTAATTTATTAATAAAATTATTCTTAAGGCACTTGTAAATTTGATAAATGTTATAAAAAATAGTTATATGAAAGTTTTGATTGTCTGTTCCCTTCATGGTTTGAGTCGTTTAAATTCGTATCGATATAAAATGTACAATTTAAAACGAGAAATCTCTATTTCTCATTTTACTTTGGTTGTTTTTTACTTTTTTTCATCTGCGGAGAAATCTGCGTTCCTTTCGAACTGCAATTACGATTATTAATTATTTCATCAATACTGTGCTCTAATGCTTCCATTTCTAGCATCTCAATAGGAAGCGTTTGTGTAGCAATTTCTCTAGCATGAGACAGTCCATCAAGTTGCATCAGTCTATTTGAATCGAAACTGCAGGAAGGAAAACTAGATTTCAAATTATCCTTTGTTTTTCTTTCCGTCTCTTCTATATCATTTGTTTCCTGCAGAAGATGTTTTAAAACTGTTTCATCTTCTAGCATATACTTTGTTTGACATTCTGCAGAAGTACGTTTATTGCAACTCTTCGAACTTCTGTTACTAATTTTACTTTTTCTCCTTTCGCAAATATCTTCCGCATCTAACATCTTTGTATCTTCTTCTGGTTGACTATCTTCATTATCGCTTTCGGGATTCTGTTTTTCTTCAATTCCAGCTTCTAAATCGATATCTTTATCCATTATATCGTTTTGTTTGTCGTCACTACTTAAATTTTCTTCGCTGTCGCTTTTTCCAGTAAATAGAAATGGTAACAATCTTTCAGCATCTTTAAGAGCTAATGTGCCTTCATCCAAACCTGCGCGTCTTTTCATATTTGGTACTTGTAATGGCACAGTGTTTGATGTGGCTCCAATTTGTAGAGCAGACAAAATTTGTACACCTAGTTGACTTTCCTGTGAAGTTGTACTACCTCTTCGAAAAGCTGGCATTATTTTTCCTGAATTTCGAGACTTTTCTAAATCTCTTCTTCCTCTTTTGTAAGATTCAGACCTTTTCCTAGTTCTCTCTGGAGTCTTTTTCCTTCTCTTATTATTTTTCACTCTACTCGTTTTCAATTCTGCTTTTAATTCGCTGATAGAAACAGCAAATTGAGAATCGCAAGAATTTCTTCTTGACTCTACAGATACCCGACGTACACTAAAACTATACTGAGAGTCAGTTGAATTTCTGCGATTACTTGAAATGGATCCTCCCACTAATGCTCCTCTTCGTGTTACTAGTTTAGGTAGAGCTGCGGCCCATGTTGAACTAAAATCTTGAGAAGCAACTGAATTAAGATCAATGTTTAAACCTACTGGATCCTCATGCGTATTATGAAAACTAATTGATAAACGTCCAGCATCGTTAAACATTTTTCTCTTTGCAAACGCTTGAGCTATAACCTTATGCTTCTTCAATTTTACTGGCTCTTCAACTTCACGATTGCAAGTCCTAAAAAAAGAAATGAATTAACTTTCTACAATAAAAAAAATAAGTATTAAATTATTATTATTATTATCAGTTATTACATTTTTAATATAATTTTAAGACTAGTGATTTAATTTCTTTAAGTTATTGAATAATATAAATAAACTGTAAAAATTATATTTTTACAATTTTAATAAATCATTAATATGATTGAAAATCAAAATATTTAGATAAAATAATATACCTTTTAAGTAATCTCATCCAAGTATCAAACGTTGAACCTGTCCATACCCATGAGGACATTAAAATACCAGCAAAAAATGGAGCTAATAAATGCAATTGCAATTTTGCTGCGCTGGGTCGAGCCTTCATTTTACACTCTGATATATCTGCATATTTAGACGTTATAGAGCAACTGTAAAAATTAAAGTTTTTTAGAAGACTCAAGCAGGTAATTTTTATACGCGAAGAAAGGAAAGAAAATTACATCATGTATTCTCTGAAACTCTGTTTCCATTCCCAGCTATGTTCAAAGTCATAAGCGTGACAATAAAACGTTACGATTACAGCAACAAACGTAAATACTGAAAACAATCCCATTCTTACTATTGTTTCTCGTATTTTAGAGCTTGCTCTTTCTGATATAATTTCTTGACTGCTTATCTTAAGATAGATCAACGTTATTAAACCTGTAAGTAGTAAGTTTTATAATTAATGCTTGTTATAGTTTTAAATTTAAAGAACTATTAAAAATAATGTAAATAATATTAATATTATAAAAGACTCTTACCCCTGGATAAAAAATATCCTCCAATTACTAAAACGGCAAGAAGAGGTACAAGTAAAAACCAAGTTCTAATAACATGATTGTGATAGCCTACAAAACAAATTCCTGTCACGTTGCTTCCATCTATTTCACCCAAGGCCATTATGGTTACTGTTAAAACAAGTGGCACACACCATGCCACTAGATGAAAATATGCACCCTTTTTATCTATTCTATCCTGAATCTTTCCAAGAGCTTGGAAACTCATATGCCATGTGTATGTTAATATAACGAACCAAACCATGGCTGCCATTAGTGAATAATATACCAAAATAAATATTATTACACAGGACAGGTTTTCGCCACTAAAATTGTTTTAAATATTTTAAGTCTTTTTAAATTATTAAAAGATAATATTTGAAGAAATATATATATTACATACCTTGGTTCACTCATTCTTGCTGTACCATCTTTTCTGCAAACAATGGTTTCTCTGTTTCCTTGTGCAAATTGTGCAAGCCATCCAATGCAAGAAATCATAAAACAGCAGTTTATATAAAATATAACAAGAGCTGGGTATTTATTAGCACTTCTCCAGTCAATTAAAAACGTTACCTAAAAACATGAATGAATAATAAACATACCTATATTTTGACTAAGTTTTAAATATTATAATAAATGAAATTAATCTAATTAGTTTATCATAAATAAAATTTGTAATACACATACCACAGTAAAAAAATTCAAACAATAACAAATGCCAGCAGCCCAAGAAATAAATGAATGTATTTGTTTATGCTCATCCTGAGTATACAGTGGATCATTACATGGAGTTCCACATCCTTCAACTCCTTCAAAAATAGCAAGAGCATTATCAGTTGGAATCAGTGGAGAAAGGCATCTTCCTGTTGTATTGAACTTTATTTCTCTAATTTCATTCTTGCAAAGCCTAGGAAATAATTTAGTATCTTCACATTTAATAAAACTGGGCCATATCGTATGATTGAATAAAATCCTGCAAGGTCCAGAAACCATTTTGCACATTTCTTGAGAAGGTAAATCTACTGTGTTGTCAACACATTTTGGCATGAATAATGAACATAAAAATGGTTGCACTACTGCCCAACATTTTGGAACATGTTTCAAAGCTTGTAAAATGTGCAGTTTCTCCTAAAAATATTTATAAATTGGAATTTATATTTTATTCTATCACATCATTTTTTAACAAACATTAATAAATTCAAGGCAAAAATAACACATTGTTGTCTATAAATATTGAACTATAAATATTAATAATGTCCATTTCTTGACATTTGTCTGCTTGGAATACAAATTGCTATTTTTCTACATAGCATCTTAAAATGCATCTATTCAATCATAAAATTAAACCATTAAAAAAAAATTCATTATACAAATCGTTATGTAGAAAAGAATTTTAATATTGTTAAAAATGACAAATTGGTTACTTAATTCTTAAGAATCAGTTTTAAATAATTAATGTTAAGGACTTAAAATTTTTAAAATTATTTATTTTTAATAAACTCTATAGATACAAAAATGACATATTACATCTTATGAATATTGAATAAATTTTAAGTTGAATTAACAATATACCTACAGTATATAAATCAATTTGGATATGAAATTAATAAATAAATAAATAATTAGATTAAACAATCCAATTATCTTATAATATCCTATTTTGATAAAAAATTAAATAAAAATTTGGTATTAAAATAATTTAGGAAAATTATATTTTGAAATGCTTGGTTCAATAATGATTTTATCACCATTTTCTTTTGCATTTTTTGTATTTTTATATTTTTATTTTTTATTTTTCAAAATAAATAAAAAATACATATTTTGAAAATCTAGAATTTATTAAAAATATATATAAATTCATCATTTCTATAAATTTTAAAAGTATACTCACCCTTATCATTTCCAGAGTTGTATATTCTGGAATGAGATCCAGTGTTGTTGAATCATATGGAAGCCTTGTGCCCATGCAGGTAGCATCTGCCATTTTTATACATTTTGCTGGTCTTTTACAGTGAGCATTGTCAGTTGGTAAATCACCAAGTGGGTATCTGTCTATCATATACCCAGTTGGATCCTTGAGCCTGTGCCGAGGAACTACATCACTCCAGGTCTGATTTTCATCGTTATTGTGTTTTACTGCATGTCTATCATCTAATTCTAGTCTCACAAAAGGCACGAGAATAGCCAAATACAGTAGCAGTATCATCTGTAAAGACAATTTTTTAAAATAAATACTTGCTTTTATAAAGTATTGTTAAATGCACTTTTTTCAAAAAGAAATTTTAATTAAAAAATTAGAAGCAATACTTCACATTAGAAAAGAAATAATAGTCCCAAAATCCAGGTAGAGCACGAGCATTCTCTGCTTCGTCTCTCTTGCGTCTTTCTTTCGAGTCGTAGTAAAGCCCGTCCAAAAAAAGCCAGCGCAATTCGCTCGGACAAAACCAGCGTCCGGAAACACTTTCTGAATGCAAATACCACGCAGCAATACAATAATAATGCAAGCGAGCCGCGCTCCCTCCCCCTTAGACTATATAATTGTTTCGGAGTAACAAAACAGCACGTGGTCATTTTGACAAGAGACGGAGGGAATGTGGTCTTCGGTGCTTACTTACAACCTGCTGCATTGAAAAAAAAATCGTTTCAAATCGACTCACCTTTTTTCGACGATCAAGAGCGGACGGGCGGCACATTACGGGCAGTCTTCTTTCCTCTCTCCCTCTGAATCAGTCTCGAATTTCTGGTTCCTGCTCGCAAGGAAACAACGTCTTGCATCCTCCGCCGCACAACTAAGATTCTTGGCATCCCCCTAGCAGAGAGCGACTTGCCTGCTGCCTGTCAGGACCACCAGCGAGGAGCGGCCCGCGCGCCGGCCACCCACGGCGAAGGCGAAGCCACGCTCTTATCCCTCCCTCGTCCCTCCCTCGCCGGCGCTACTTCTTACATGCCCTCCGCAGCAGCAGCGCGCGCTGCGCAAAGTCTATCTTCTTTTGAATGAACGAATGACAATCGGCCGATTTTCGAATTCCCCGCCGGAGTCGCGACACTCGCGCAACTCGCGGTGGGTCCGCACTCCACAGCCCGCGCTGTTGCTCTTGCTGATATCTCGATAGATCGAAATGAGATCGATACTGCTGGAAAGTCGATTCAAGGACGAAAAAGGTAAACATTCAAAAAACAGAGCTTTTCTCGGAGAAAGAAAAAGTTCGAGGAGGATATGGACCCGGATGATGAGGAACTCCTCACGTGTAGTGTTCCGGAGTGCGAGGTGGTCTTTACGGAGAAAAAGCTTCTACATAAGCTGCCCGAGCCTGAGGAGATCAGAAAAGAATGGTTAGAAATATGTAACATAACCACAAACGATGCACAGGAAGTGTTTATTTGTGATTCGCATTTTAGTAAAGAAGACTATGAACAAGGTAAAATTTCTTAATTTCTTGTAATTGCATGTCATTACAATAAGTTTTAGAAAAATCATAATTAAACAACGTTTTTAATGCTTTTGTAGATCCAGATTCTAAAAAACAAAAGTTAAAAAATACAGCTGTTCCATCACAAAATTTACCACCACAATTTGAAGAATATATTCCTGAAGAAATCGAAGAGATTGAAAGTTCTCCACTGTTCTTGAAAAACAGTTAAGTGAATAGATAGTAAGTATTAACAATGCACATTAACCAATAGTTGAAATGTAATGCCATTCTTCAAAGCTCTTCGTGTATAATTGATGGAAATTAACTTTTGCTAGAATTGTTCGTGGCTATTGGTATAGTGTTCATTGCTATTATTCTTAGTATGTGTATTTATAATTTTATTGTACTAATTAGTGTTTTTTTTTAATTAGACCCTAAAATAAAAAAGACCAAAAATGTTAATGCTGAGATCCAACATGATGAAGAACCAAGAGAAAAACGAAAGCGAAAACCTAAACTTCCTTTAGATGCATTAGAATTCAGTATGTATTCAAATTAACATATAAAATATTTCTTTTGATTTATTAAAAAAATTACTTTCAGGTTCAAATATTAAAATTCAAAAACTGGATAAAACCAGTATTGAAAAACCAGTAATCAAAGTTATTCCACAGCAGTCCAAAAACAGTTAAGTACAAATTATAAAAAATTTTTTATAAATTTTGTGATGAAATTAAAATTTTATAATTTTGTAAATTTACATTCTTAATTTAATCATCAAAATAAAGGTTTTCTTTTATTAATCAGATGTTGTCATAGCTAAAAGATATTGTTGTATACCCAATTGTACTACAGATTTGAATGATAAAAAATCTTATCATCAATTTCCAAAACACAAGAAAATCAGAGAACAATGGATTACAGCTTGCCAAGTGGATAAAACGATAAAATCTCATATGTTTGTATGCAGCGCACATTTTGATAAAGATGATTTTTTAACAGGTTAATAAATTTATTAATTAAATATAATTAATCAATTCATTGTTAGAATAAACTATTTTTTTTTACCCAGGTCCAAATTCAAAGCGTCAAGTATTAAAATCTATAGCTGTCCCATCATTAAATTTACCTAATGGAGGAATAAAATTATTCATATCAGAAACTAAAGCTGCAGAAAGGTCACAAAATGCAAAGTGAGTCTTTTGTTTTATTAATTTTTGTATAAATTTTGTTTTCGACAAAACTTCTTCATTGATGTTTTTATAAAAATTATGTTTTAGTTCTAATATAAATAGCAATCAACTTAATACAATCATTTATGTTCCTGCAACACGTAAAAAAATCGTAGCAAAAAATTCAGATAATGTAAAGATTAATGTTTCAAGAAAACCTGATTCTCGTGTTGTTAAAACAAAGGAAAATACTCATATTATTCAGTTAGATTTAAGTCATAAAAATACTAATAATAAAGATATCGTAGATGTAAGTAACCAAAAGCAAAGTGATACCAAAGTTGGAGAAATAATTTATAAAAATCAGATTTTTAGTAATGAAATTGGGACTGATCAATGTAATGTACAAAGTTTAATGCAAAGTCAACAGGGTACAAGTAAAAAGGATGTAAAGAAAGAAGAAATTATAAATAATATTAGAAATTCTAATAACAGTAACAAAAGAACTTTTGCTATAACTTTATGTGCTGGATGTGGACAGTATTGTAAGATAAAAGATGATGATTTGATAGATATTGGCAAAAATAATATAGAAACTTTAACAGCTGAAACTCTTATAGAATTTCAAGAAATTAGTTTATTAAATGAAGAAGAGCATACGCTTTTAATAACTATAGGAATTGAAATCTGTGATAAGGTTCTTCAGAATCAAACAGTTAATTTAATGGATATGCTATCTAAAGATGATGAACTTATTGCCTTTACTGGAATTAACTTCGAGTTATTAAATAAATTAACAAGACTCATGACTCTCTTTGAGGGTAATAGCGCAAAACAGCATACTCTTAGTACAAAAAGTAGAATAGTTATGTGCTTAACTAAACTTCGTATAAATTTATCTTTTCGCTGTTTATCGATGTTATTTGGAGTAACACATGAAATTTTTACGAAATGTTTTTTTACAATGGTAAAGACTTTGTCTATACTAATGGAAAAGACGATTTATTGGACATCAACTGAAGAACTATTGAAAAGTGTGCCTAAAAATCTTCATTCATTTAAACAAACTAGAGCAGTTTTAAGTTGCTTTGAAATAGGAATTGAAAAACAGAGATGTGAAAAATGTCAATCTCAACTAGCTTTAAGCAGCAAAGAACATGAGACAATCAAATTAATATTAGGTATAGCGCCTTCTGGTTTAATCATTTTCAAAAGTAAAGTATATGAAAATGATAAAACAGATAATTCTATTTTTTCTAAGACAAATGTTTTAGAACATTTAGATCCAGTTAGAGACGCGATTTTAACTGATAAAAGTCTGAATATCGAAACTGAATGTGTGGAGCGTAATATTGCTTTAATAAAATTACCAAAGTTAGAAAAAAATAAATATTTTACTAAAAAAGACGTAGAGCATATCAAAAATATTTTCGCAACTCGTATTCATGCCGACAGAACATTACAGAGATTTAAAATGTACAGAATAATACAAAGTAAAATCTCATGGAGAATCTTACCATTTTTAAACGATATTTCTACGGTGATTGCAGGCCTTGTCAACATGAAAAATCCTACCCCACCTGATGAATCACGTTTGAAATTATCAGAATTGATTTACAAATAATTTCCTTTTTGCAATGTTAAAGTGATTATATGATTTAAAGCTATTCGTGATATTATTTAAAGTTATTTAATTTATATATACATATATATATATATATATATATAGAAATATTTATAAATCATTTATAAATTATTAAGTATCTTTTTATACACTTGAAATAAATGTGTAGCTTATTACTATTCACAGTAATCATTAGAAAAATTACACAAGTTTATGTTAAATATATTATATGCAAACTTTAATAAATGTATCATTTCTAATCATATATTTGATGACATTGAACGTGAAAATCATAATTGTAAAACAAACTGTTATTTCAAACATTTTAACATATTTTTTTATGAAAATGTACTGCAATAAATTAAAAAAATTTTGCATATTCCGCATACAGCATTCTTTTTTATCCTATTTTTTTTTTAATTAATAAACTTATTTTTGAAACTTGTGATATTTTATTGAAACACTTTTAGTATTAGCGTTTGGTTTGACATTTTTTTTAATTTTAACAAGTTTAAACAACTAATTATAAATTGGAAACATGTAATTTTAGTTTGTAATATGTAGTAAAATAAACATTTAAAATTTAATATAAAGTAGAAGAAACTAACTTACATAATTGAAGGTAACGTGCAGAAATAAATTTAAATATTATTTTAAAGTAAGACTCAGTCGTTTCTATGCAGATTTGAATTAATTTTCTCGTAACACAGTTAATAATAAATTTCAATAAAGCATTTTCTCGCGCCACGATTCTACCAACTATCGCAACTTTCTCTAGAGACGTATCAACCGCTGTCTCTCTTAAACTCCCTAGCACTCGATCCCCACACCATAAAAGATTATAAATTACTAGAACTTTCAATGGACGCACCAATATCATCCCGAAGACGGCGAAAACTGGACTATAGTTCCAGCATATCCAGTGGTCCAAAATCTCAAGAGGACTACACATATACATAGGATGAGTTTAGGTACCGTGGTTTAGGTTTAGAATACCAGACCTTTCAAGATCGACGTACCGAAGATTTAGAGCCACGGCGTGGTAATAACTCCTATAAGGGAAAAAAACAAAAAAAAAAGCCCGACTCACATCTCACTCACGAGTATGAATTCGGGCCTAATGCAGTTGTAAATAGTGCCTCAACCCTCGACACATCGTAAAATGCAACAATTTTAATATTAAAATTAAATATAAACAAAGCAGGATTATGGGTGACTTGTTCGACATCGCGAACCTGATTACAACGGTCGGGGTAGACGCAGTGAAAATAAAACCAGAGCCCGGGCTTCCAGAGAAATCGTCCAACGAGATTCTGACGGAGTTGTTCAGCACATTTGATGTGCCCGACGATGACGGCGACGAGGAAGAAGACAATTCTGCAAACAGCGACAACACTGAAGATGATGAAAAGAAAAATGATGAGAACAACAAGAAGACCAATGGAGAAGCGGACGAGGAAGAAACACCGGTTGAGGTTGTAAAGGTTAAGGTGGAGAACGAAGATAAGAGTAGAGAAAAGATGAATGAAACGGTTGTGAAGAAGAAAAAGGTGAAAAAGAAACATAAACATAAAAAGGATAGTAAAGACAGTAAAGATAAAGAGAAAAAGCATAAGCACAAAAAAAAATCCAAGCGTGGTACTTCAGAAAGCCTTAGTGGTGCTGAGAATGAAGGTTTGTTAATCATTATGCAGTATGAAAAATTATTATGTTATATAGATTTATATTAAATTAAAATGAAAAATTTTTAAATTATAGAGAATTCAAGTACAGTTTGACAGAGATTTCTTTTCTGTTGTGTTTATCATTCATATTTGCCATAAGATCAATAAAAATAATAAAATTATATATCTTTTGCAGGTTTAAAAAAAAAGAAGAAGAAAAAGAAATCAAAACGTAAACTAGAATCAGATCCTTCTAAAGATTTAGATAATGATGAACCGAGTACAAAAATAAGAAAATTAGATAAAACTAGTAAAGAAATATCAAAAAGTGATATAAGTCTAAATGGTAAAGTTGCAAACTTTAGAATACTAACACATAATATAGATGATTAATATTATCATTTTGTATTTTTTTTTAGAGAAATTAAAACCTGAAAACTTAGAAGTAAAAATTAAGAAAGAAAAAGTAGATGCAAATGAAAAGACTGAAAATTTTAATAATAAAGAAAAAAGTCCCAAACTTCCACCCATATCTAAAAGATTGGATGATGATATTGAACCTCTTGAAGTACCAAAATTACTTGGTTAGTTTCTTGGTAGATTTATAAAATATAATTATTTTTAAAGTTATTTAACTTAATTTACCTATTCAATGATAATAGAGGTCCACAAAAAATAAAGAGACCTTTTCTGAGATATTTACCATTCTATTATTTGTACTTGGAGCCTTTGAACAGGAATATGAACTTGGTTTGAATTCATTGTGTCAGGATTTTAAGATATCTTGATCTTTAAGAATTTTAAGATTTATTTATTTATTTATTTTTAAAAGAAAAAATTAATTTTTAGTGATTTTTTCAATGTCATGGTGTAGTACCTATCATGATCTTTAAATTACCTTTTGAACTTTATCAATACAATTATTTTTTCAGAGATAATATAATACTCAGTAGAAAAAATGTTTAAACGAGATTATGAAGTTCATATTTAAATATCTGCATAGTCTTTAGACTCATATTTTATATTTTGAATTAGTTTAGTTAGTATACCTTCAAGAAAAAAAGTCGTATTGATAAAATTCTAAAAAGTTATTTTTCATTTTGAAAATTCTTAAAGATAAAGATACCTCAAAACTTTGATGTGATAAACCAAAACTAAGGTCATATTCGTGTTCAGTGACCCCAAATATAAAATATGGGTATGGTGACAACACTTTATTTTATACGAGCCTGCGTTATTTATTTAATACTTTATTAATTTCAATTTAATATTTTATTAATTTCAATTTTTTATTAAATTGAATTTAATTTTAAAAGTTTTGTATATAAAATTTTTTCTAAGATTTTTTCATCTGCATTTTTTACAGAAAAATCAAAAAGTTCTGCAACAGGCAAAATACTAATCAAAGATTTGAAAAATAGTGAAGTCTATAATAATGTAATCAAAGAAGTGGAAAACAAAATAAAAGAAAAGGCTGAGCGTATGGAAGATGGTGAAATAACGGATAGTAATGACGAAGATGAAGATAACCGAACACCGACACTTAGTCCTTCACCGCCACTGGAACATTCAAGTTCCTTACGATCTGATAGAAAATACTCGACAAGCCCAACATTGTCGAAAAGACTTGCTAAGAAAAATGACTTGAGGCATGTACTTAAAGAAAAAGAAAAAAAAAAGTTGCAAAAGAGCAGGTCCAGATCAAAAACTGATCGTAAAAATATTAAAAAGAGTAAAAGTAAAGATAGAACTGATGAAAGAAGTCATAGTTGTCATTCACGCGAAAAAAGAAGTCGAAGTCGAAGTGGTAAGTCTAATTAGAACGTCTTCATTTTTTATAACTATTTAATGATCTAAAGTTCGTGCAAATTAATATTAATATATTATTTTTAATTTCAAATAGGTGATCGAAGTAGACGTGGAAGAGGCAGAAGTAAAGAACGTCGCAGCAATAGGAGAAATAAAGATTTGCACAGTAGAGATGATGATAGATATAAAAGTCGTAGTGAGGATAGAAATAGAAATAAGTGGAGAGGTCGGAGTAGAAGTAGAGAAAGAAAGTAAATATTTCAAAATTTTTTATGTACTCTAACAATTTTTTTCAAATTAATTAATATATATTTAATTTCAGAGAAAGAATAGAGATAGATAAAAAAAAATTATTAGAAATAGCAAGGCGAAATGCAATTAATATGATTATGAAAGGCAAATTACCACTAGCTCAACAAGACAAAGCAATTGCTGCAATCCAAGCAGGAGGAAAAAGTATTGAAGAACTGACAGGTTTGTAAAGAATGAATTAAACTTTAAATTTCTATGTCACGCATTTTAAATAATTCTTTTTTAGATTTTTGTAAATCTTTATCAAAATCTGAAGCAATGGGAGAGCTGTCAAGTATATCTTCTGATGATGAAAGTGGCTCAGATAAAGGTTTTCATCATCCATTCCTTATAAAAGAAAGACCAAATTCTATTATTATGAATATTCGGGTTAGTAATTTAAATAATTTCCTCCTTGTAAATTTATAACTGAATTTATTTAACACGTAACCATTCTTTTTAGGATGCCAAACAATTACCAACAAAAACACTTTTGGAAAAAACAGCGGAAGCCTCAAATCAACTTCGTTTGCAATATCCCGTTTCTAGTGGGCAGCAACATCGAAAGAATGGTAAGTAATTTATAATTTTATTATAATTTTATACTTTATTTACAAATATGTATTTATTTATTAAATAATAAAAGAAATAGATCTTTAAAATGAACTTATTATTTATATTTTAGAAAGTGAATGGGTTCCAGTTTCACCAAAACCAAGTCGAAATCATAAGCCTGAGCCAAAAAAAATGTTTGTACCTGCCAAAGAAATTCTTCAACCAACGCCAAAACCTCTGGTAGTTCCGCCAATGCAATCTATTCAAGCTATGCAAGCTATGCAGAATGTGCAATCTATACAGTCAACACAACCCCTACAGTCTCTGCAACCTTTGCAAACTATGCAACCTGCAAAACCTATGCAATCAATGCAACAAACTCTACAACCCATGTTGCCGTTTCCATCGGCTTCTACTATTACCCAATCTCCATTAGAGACACAACAAATGCAACAACAACAGACAATTCACCAGCAATCAGTTTATCCTGCAGCGGTTCCTGCTGAAGTTAGTAATAAAATTTTAAAGTTTATATTTATAATAAAAAACCTTTTTCTTTATGAATTATTTTTTCAGCCTGTCGATATTAGCGCAATAGTATCGCAAAGATTAGCTGCCATGCGAAAACTTTCTGAAAATCCGAATAATGAACAGGCCCTTAATCAAATGAACAAAGCACAAAATGAAGTGAATATAACTTTGAGTATTCTAATTTATAAGTTAAGAAATATGAATTTATTAAAACGAAAAATTTGATTTTAGATGAAAATATGGATAGAAAGTAAGCAAAACTTAGGTCGGTTTACTGGTAGCACCGGAGTAAAGGTGTTAACGCCAGCTGAACTTAATTCAGGCCAACAAGCTTGGGCACGAAAGGTAACAAAAAGTACTTTCATGATCAGTCGTGTTAATTTTTTATTTTAGTTTATAAATGCTTAACATATTGTTAAAAATTTATAAACTTAAATTTTTCTTTAAAAGAACGTGAAAGAACGATATTGAAGTCTTTTAAGTTTCTTCTAATCTTATTTAAAAATTTTTGAAAATATTACCCTTTGGTGTGGTTTTTTTTTTATAAAAAGAAAAAGTACTAGAAAACGATATTTTTTAAAACTTTTAAATGAGATAAAAATCTTCGAAAACTGCAATTTTGGTAAATTTTATAATCACGTACCTTCTTGCGTACTATTAAAAAGTGTCAAAATTGTAAAAACAAAATTTATTTGATGGTGTGGTGAATCAAAATTCTGTCTGTAACAAATTCCAGGTACAGTCTTGTTGAATATCAATACGCAGTTTACTGTGACTTTGGTATTACAAAGACTGTGTTGCAGGCACAGACCATTTCTTATGAAGAGGTGGATTCTGTGCCTGTACGGACATAAAAAAATTATTGTAAATATTGATTTTGGATAGCTAACAATAATTTTTTTATGAGATTACTGCGAAATTCAATATCAGTCCATGATTTTAGATTATTTTTAAAAAAACATTGTAAAATTTTCAATTAAAAAAATTAAAAAGAACCAAAACGCAAATATTAGAAAAAATTGTTGAAGTTAATGAAATAAAATAGTTTTAATTAAAAACTATTAAAAATAAAATAAAATAAGTGTGAATATGCTTAGAAAATGTTTTCTTATTTCTAAATAAAAACAGGATAATAAATTTCATATCATACTTTTTAATAAAATTTTAATTTTATGATTGAGTAAAAGCATATTAATAATTTGGCTGATATAGAAATTTAGTAGCAATCTGCATCCACCTGAGGGTTTGTTGCAGGCACATTTCTACATTGAAAAGGAATCATCATCAGCAGCCTGAAGTTTCTAATTTTGTCTTTCACTTGGTAAGTATTTCAAACGTTGAATGTTGTCAGAAAAAGATGCCTTGTCATTTATTTCTATGTAAAAAAAATTATTTTTTATTTATGCAAATTATTGCATAAGTCATAAAAGTTATTTGAAAACATTAAAATATAGTACTTTTCGAGAACGTGAGTTTAGCCTTCTGTGAACGTTTTCGCACGGGCGAAGTGAATGTGAAAAGACCATAAAAGGCCTAAATTACATTGTCACACGTGTATCGAACCATTTTTTTTATACGACGAGCGGACAGCTCATAGAAGGCCTAAATTGCATTCTTACACGTGTATCGAACCATTTTTTTTTTATACAACGAGCAGAAAGGCTCATTTTGCGCACGTTTGCGAGCGCAAAATTGACAATTTTTTAATATTAGACATTAAGCTATTACGGCTACATAATAAATTTTTGCAAAATCTTAAACTATAATTTTTTTTTATTTTTCACTTAAAAAAATCAATATCTAAAAATATGAAAATACCTTTTAATTTTTTTTAATCATCTTTTCTATCAAATACTTTTGATTATATAAAACTAATAATAAGTCTTCTTTTTTAACATTTAACTATGTAGGATCAACTACTAACAGCACAGCCAGTCTCAGGGGGTATGGGAATGGCCTTGTTGCAAAAAATGGGGTGGAAACCAGGGGAGGGTTTAGGCAAAAACAAAGAAGGTACTTTGGAACCTTTGCGATTGGAAGTAAAATTAGATAAAAGAGGCTTGATATCGGATCAAGATATTGGAGCTGCAAAGCTGGGAAAAGTACCAAAAGTTGTTGCACCACCAGTTAAAACCTTAGAAGGTAAATTAAATTAAATTTCTCACAATTTTTTTTTATAAATATTAAAAATTAAAAATAATAATTCATTTTCAGGTAAACATCCAGTTTCATTATTAGGAGAATATTGCTCTAAGCGTAAATATGGAGCACCAGTGTATGAATTATGTTTTGAATGTGGACCAGATCATAAAAAAAATTTTATTTTTAAAGTAAATATTTTTATCTTATGAATATTTTTTTTAAATTTTAGCAATCATGTAAAAATAATCACTGCATTTTTGTAGGTTAAAGTAAATGGCATGGAATATAAACCTGCAGTAGCAAGTCCAAATAAAAAACTTGCCAAAGCAGATGCAGCACAAGTGTGTTTACAAGCAATAGGCCTTCTGCAAACCAACGGAGATAATTGAAAAAATATTGTGATAATACCATTTGCCTCGTGCTATTTTAACATTTCAGTATAAAAATCTATTATTAGTTATAATAATTTTACTTCATTTTATATTGTACATATGTAAATATGTAAGTAAATGAATTAATATAATATAGGAAGTAATAGAAATTATATATTATCTAATTTTATGTATAAAATTTTTAGTTTAAAAGTTTGTCCTATTAATTCTAACAATAAAGAAATATATGATTTTGTTAAATATCTGAGTTTACTTCATTATTGTGTTATTTACTTCAAAATTATTTTTTCAAATTAGTATACAAAATTTCACTTCACGTGCATGTTTGCGTAAACACATAAGAAGTATTTCGGCCAAACGTTAAAAAAAAATAATATACACAAGTATACAACGCAAACATGTACAAAAATTGCCTGTTTCGCTCACTTCTTGTAATGTACGATTTTTTCTATTATAGTTAAACATATTATATTTTTATTAGTATTACTTAAATTTATAATCTTTATAATTATATTTATATTCGTAATGTTTATTTTGAAAACATACGCATATACTAAAAATATGTGGATTTGGAAATTTAGAATATAGGAAATAAAAACACGTTGGAATGCTGCATTGCTGCTCTATATTCGTTTGTGTACACGTCATTCTAACCTTACCTCAGATATAACGGATAAATCTTTCAAAATGTAATGGCAGCAGGCAGGCGGGAACGGGAACGAGTTATATTTTCTTATGTGCTTTTAATCACAAAGCTAAATAGTACTTCTTGACAGAAAAGTCGTAAAAATAATCAATATTTTACTTAAATATGGCTATGTTTGAAGAAGAAGTGCTTTCAATGTGGAAAAGTGCTTGGGATAAGTCTGATTTACCTTTGACTCCTGAATCTGTAGTGTCAAGAACCAATTCCAGTTGCTCAGAAATTAAAGAATATTCGAAATCTTCATTCTTTATAGATGATAGTATTTTAAAGGACATAGAATTAGATTTTCATACTTCTCAAACTTTTAAAAAAACTGAACAATTGATCACAGAAGAAAGACATTTACAGGTGTCAAATCATCACAAAAATTTGAACAAATCTCAATTTTTTTTAGACAATTTAACACAAGATTTTGATAATTGTAATGATGTGAACTTTGAAGAACAATCAAAGAAAAACGAATTTGTAGAGCACAGTAATAGTATAAGTATTGACTTAGATGAATCAATTAATTTGTTAAAAACAAAACTATTTGATTTATCCAGTGATAATGTTATTCCTACTAAAAGAAGACACATAGATCTTAATAAAAGTTACATTGACAAAAGCAAATATAACTTTTACGGACTGCCAGATAAAGTTAAGCAATTAATAAAAAAACACAAGGGTATTGATAAACTTTATGGTAAGTTATTTTGACCTGCATATATATTGATAGCATTTAAAATTAGAATTGAAATATAATTTTAAAATATAATCTTCTGCAGACTGGCAAGATGAATGTCTTAAAATGAAAGCAGTCAATGATAGAAAAAATCTCATTTATGCTTTACCAACCAGTGGAGGAAAGACTTTGGTGGCAGAAATTTTGATGCTGAGAGAAATTATTTGCAATAAAAAAAATGCAATATTTGTTCTCCCATATGTAGCACTTGTTCAAGAAAAAGTTAGAAAACATTTTTTAATGATTGTAAACCTAATGTTAATTCTATATTGATTCAATAATTTTTATTGCAGATTCAATCAATGACACCTTTTGCCTTAGAACTAAATTTTTTAGTTGAAGAATATGCTGCTGAGAAGGGTCATTACCCTCCAAGAAAGCGACGAAAAAAAAATAGTCTTTATATTTGTACCATTGAGAAAGGACAGTCTCTTGTTAATTGCCTCATAGAGTTAAATCGTTTGGATGAGGTATAAAAAATTTAAATACTTAAATATATTCATTTTTAATAGATAAATACTTTAATCAGTTCTTTTAGGTAGGGATTATTGTTGTTGATGAATTACATTTGTTGGGAGAGAATGGAGGAAGAGGTGCAACATTAGAATGCTTACTGACAAAAGTAATGCATGTTACAAGTGAGTTTAATAATAAATGATATATTTTATTAATATCAAAATTATTTTTAGAGTTTTAATTCTTATATTCTACTTTTTTTTAGGTAATATACATATAGTAGGAATGAGTGCCACCATAGGAAATGTAACAGAAATATCTGACTTTTTAAATGCAGAGTTATATGTGCAAAATTTCAGACCTGTAGAAATAAAAGAATACGTTAAATGTGAAAAAAATATTTGGCGTATAGACCCCAGAGAAGAAGAAATATTTACTGATAAAAAAATAATTAACTATAAAGTTAGTATTTATATTTTCGTAAATATAAATATTATTGTTTTAATAAAAATGGTTTTGTTTTGTTTAGTATACTGAAAAGGCTCTTCAAATAGATCCAGATTTTTTAGGAGGGCTTGTAATGGATGTAGCTCCAAAAGATTCTTGCCTTATATTCTGTTCAAGCAGAAAAAATTGTGAAAATGTTGCTCTTCTTCTAACGCATGTCTTATTTAGGTATATTTATACTTTTATTTCAAACATATTTTAGTTTTTCTTAAAAAACTTTTAAAATTTCTATTTAGGTCGCTAGAAACTTATAAAGCAGAAGAAAAACTTCAATTATTAAATGCTATTGAACTTGAGAGTGGCAGACTTTGTCCAATTCTGAAAAAAACTATTATATTTGGTGTAGCTTATCATCATTCAGGATTAACTGCTGAAGAAAGAAAATTACTTGAAGAAGGCTTCAAAAGTGGTATACTATGCGTTATATGTTGCACATCAACATTAGCAGCAGGTGTTAATCTTCCTGCAAGAAGAGTATGTTTTTTTTTTTTAATAATATAATTTAAATTCTTAATATTTGTGCTAAAAAAGTAAAATTTGATAGGTAATTTTACGATCTCCTTATGTTGGTGCAGAATTTTTGAATCCTAGTCGTTATAAACAAATGGTTGGTAGAGCAGGTAGAGCTGGAATGGGTGAGATTGGTGAAAGTATATTAGTTTGTAAAAAGAATGAGACTGAAAAAGTAAGTTAATATAGTTTTTGTAATACTATTTTATATTTAGATTAATTTTATTTTCTTTATAGGTACGTGAGCTTTTATGTTCTAAAATGGATGATTCTGTAAGTTCACTTCACTTAGAAAAAGATCGGGGTATTAACAATTTGATCATAAGTTCAGTACTTCTCGGTGTTGCTAAAACAAGATCTGATGTACAACAAATTTTATCAAAAACCCTTTTAAAAATACAACAAGATCGACTTAATATTAGTGTTAAAGAAGTTACTGATGAAGCTTTAAGCGCGCTTTTAAAAAGTGGTATTCTCAGAGTTAAAGATGAAAATCCATCTGAATCGTATTCAAAAATTAATTGCAGTATTATTTTTCCATCACAATTGCATGACGTTTTGCCTAGCATTCAATCACCAGGTGATAAAAAGAAAAAAAAGAAATATATTAGTTTAGTTAAGAATACAGAATTAGAACTTTGTCCTTTAGGGCGAGCTGCATTGAAAGGTAATTTAAATATTTTACAGATGATTCTTTGTAACACGATAAGTAACAATTATTATTTTATTTATTAGGATCAATGGACTTATGTACTGCAAATATTTTGTACCAAGATTTGAGAAAAGCTCAGCCTAATTTGATGGTTGTGGATCATCTTCACCTTTTGTATCTTATAACTCCTTATGATATTGCTAGTCAAATAAAACCTGTAGGCACTGTATTCTATGATGTGGTATGTCTACTTTATTTTTAAAATAAAAGAATAAACTTTTTTAAACGTGCATTACAAAAACTGAAATTGTATGATTAGATAATGTCATTAGCTTCACATCAGATGCAAGTAGCAAGATTACTTGGAATTAACGAAGCTGCTGTTGATAGAATACGCGCAGGAATTACACCAAAGGTAATATTTTGAATTTTTGTATAAAGTTTTTTATTGAAATTTTATATATATATGAAAAATTTGCTTAAAATTTTATAGTCTGTAAATACAAACATTGTACAAAGATTCTATGTGACGTTAATGCTCCATGAATTGTGGAATCGTAAATCGATTTTTAATGTAGCTGATAAATATCAAGTAAATAGAGGTACCATTCAAAATTTATTAAGTTTGGCTTCTTCGTTTTCTTCTTCAGTAGTTCGATTTTGTGAACAACTAGATGAATTTTGGCCTTATAAAGATTTATTTCATACTTTTGCCCAAAAACTAACATACTGCTGTGCCTCAGAATTGGAACCTTTAATGGAGCTGCCTTATGTCAAAATTGTAAATCGAAAATTTTTTTATTTAAAATTAGAATTTAATTGGATTTTTTTTAATTGTATCGAGTATCAATATTTTAGGGGCGCGCTAAACAATTATATAAAGCCGGATATAAGACTTTGCAATCTATAGCTAAAGCAAAACCTGAAGAAATTACAAATAAAATTGAGCATTTACCAAAAAGAGTGACTTCACAAATTATTTCTGCTGCTAAGGTATGTTATTAATAAATTATGTTTGTAACAATAATAATTTTATAATTTTTTTTCAGTTATTATTATTGGAAAAGGTAGAAAACTTGAGGGATGAAGTGGAAGAAGTTTTGGATGGTTTAGAACTTTAATTTCTTTGCAAAAATGACAAACAAGTTGTTTATTGCCTGTGATATTAATTACGTTATAATTACGATTTTTTTATTTTGTAAATATTTATACTTATATTTGATATTGTAATTATGCAATAAAAAGATTAAATTTATATTAACTTCAAATGTTTAATTTATTAACATCTTATTAACCATTTTTTGTGCTTTTCAGAACAATGCATTAGAAGAAGTGATGTATTGTTCAAGCTGGCACATACAGTAAGTTGTCATACAGTTGTTTCAAATATTCAACAGAATAGAATAATTGAAATAAACATTATATGATACAAAATAGTTTTAAATAATATATTTGTAAATCATTGTATAAATAAAATGACATTTAAAAATAATGTATGATTTATTTATTGTCCATAAAAAAAATATTCCATATTTTATCTTTTTTTGTACAAACACGGTTTGAGAGTCAATAAAGGCAATTTTTTTGCATCTTTCTTTAAAACATCTTTTGTTTTCTTAAAATCCATAAAGTAAAACAAATTGTTGGATAAATCTTTCCATGTATTAACAAATCCAAATTGCGACATTAACTTAATAAAATCATCTATTTTATCAAATCTGCTTTCTACTTCAGCTATTTTGAGAATACCACTAGATTTTAAAAGAATAAAAATTGTAATTTACATTATATATAAATTAGTTATTTAATTTACAAACTTACTTTTTATCAAGTACTCTATTAGCTTCTAATACATAATCTCTTAAATTTGCACCCATCAGAGACAAGCAAAATACTACAACATTCACCCGTCCGGTCAGAAGAGGTGTGTTTGCCATATCACAAGCTTTAACTTTATTATTCACAGCCACCAAATCAAAAGAATGAACAGTTTGTAGAACTGAGTCAGCAAGTTTTGCTTCACCACAACCAAAATCTGCTATGACATGATCCTTTGGCCTAAAAAAATTTTTATTAGCAATGTTAAGTGCAAAGCTTTATTTAATTTCCAAAATTTTTTCAAAAGATCAGTATACATTTTTTTTATTGATTCAATTATGACATCTAAGGGATTAATGGGCCATTGTTCCACTTGTTGCTTGTATCCCTCATGATAAGCATGAAATGCTTCTGGGTCTTCTTCAAAGTACTTTTTACTTTCAGTACTATCGCTATTGTACAATTGTTCATTAATAAATCTAAATCTAGATCCTTTTAAGTGAGCCAACATTCGTTCTCTCAATGATAAAGGAGTATTAGCCTTATTTGATTTTTCAGTAATAGGTTTTTCTTTTGCATTTAACATAGCACTTAATTTGTTTACATTCAATTTTTTCAATAATTTATTTTTTTTTACAGTTGAAGTATTACTAATTTGTGTATTTTGGGTATTTTCAGGTTTTGGTACAGTATTCTTTTTAACGTTTTGTTTATTTTTAGATTTTCTTTTCTCATTATTTTTAATGTTATGTTTATTCGATTTTTCCAATAATTTATTTTTTTTTGAAATTGTTATGTTATTATTCTTTACATCTTGTCTGCTTTCAGCCTTGTGTGAACGATTGTTTTTAACGTTTTGTTTATTTTTAGGTTTTGTTTTAACTTCATCTTTAATATTAAATTTAACCACGATATTATCTTTAATATTTTGTTTATTTTCAGATGTTAATGAAATACTTTCTTTTAGATTTTGTTTGTTTTTTAATTTAGATACACTGGCAGAATGTTTACCTTTTACATCACGTTTTTGTACACCTTTTAGTTTTTGATGATTTGATTTTGAAGCAACCGAAGAATTACTTTTAACCTTCTTCTTTTTAGACATTTTTATTAATGATAAGTATACTAATCAAAATTGAACTTATGCAGACTGTTCAAGTTTTAAAAGTTTTTTTTGCAATTCCTGAAAACGCACATGTTCAGTAGTTCACTATTTACGAAAATTGACACAAACAGTACTAATATATAGGTATAGATGCCTACTAATCCTATCAGTTTGCCCACATTTTATTGGTATGCGTAAAGTAACTAACCTTAACTGTGGTTTATTGTATTGTTGTATTGGCGGGAAAAGCATAAAACGTTAAAATCTCAAAAGGAAAGGAACACGTTTGGTCCGCTTTGTTCAAAAACAAATCTTTGTTGTTATTAATATACAATTATTATAAATTAAATATTTTATTTTACAAATTGATCACAGTTGACATTTATTCAACCAAAAATGGCTGTACAACCAAATAAACAGTTGGATATGGGTTAGTATTTTTATAACCTTCAATATTTAAAAAAAAATTATTTACTTTAATTTTAATTTTTTAGACGCAGCTGCTCAACAGAGCTTTGTCAGGTTTTTCAAAAGTTTGCCAGAGGTATGTAGCATATAAATCATAAATGTATATAATAAAGTATTCTTATTAATAAAACATTTATATTTTTAATATTTATATACCCGAAAAATAATTACAGAGTTCTTCTACATAACAAATTAATTTAAACTTATCTAATACTAAAGCAAAAATATTTAAATTGAATGTTTACATACTTATAACTAAAATTAAATTAGGTTGGTATATTGTGATAAATATAAATGATATTAATTTAATATGTATGTGTTGACATTAAATGAAGTAACACAGTCTTGCTAACAAGCTTATAGATTACAAATAGGGAATAAGTTAAGTCTGTAATGACTGGTGCTCTAATCTATACCAAAGATAGCTTTTGCTTTCTGTTTAGCTTTATCGTAGGAGTTTGATAACTTATGACCTACTCTCTTCCAAAACGAACGTGGAGTAGTAGAGTGTGATTCTGTTTCTAAATCTCTATTGAATTGTCTTCTTTCGTCTAATGGTATTACTCCTCCAATGTAGCTATCTTCTAACTTTTGACTACCTTGTTGATCTAAAGAAGCTCTTTCATTTTGTTGAGTGAATCCAGATACAGTAGAAAATGTTTCAATTGATGGTTCTTGAACTTGTTGAGTAAAACTATGTTGCCTGTTAAATTCTAATCGATGATTTTCTTGCTCATAATGTCTAGAATTTTGATTGTAATTAATTTCTTGTTGCCTGTTAATTTCTAAATTGCCACTTTCTTTTTCATGAGTTTGATATGTAGATTCTTTTGCTGGATTATATTTATTAAAATTTGATAAGTAATTCCCTTGATTATAATTATTTTGCTGGCTGATGGGTTTCTGGCTTTCATCAATCCCACTATTATGTTGATTGTAATAACCAGACTGTTGATTGTATTCATAATTATGGTGCATACTCTGCTGATTATGATAGTATCCTTGATTAGATTGATCAAATTTGTTATACCCTCTACTATTTTGTGACCATTCATGGCTGAGTTTTTGCAGGTCTCTTAATTGCTTATCTTCATTTAAATTAACTTGTTCATGTTGCTGTCTAGAATCGTAATCTAAATTAGTTTCTTGGTAGCCAATCTCTTCTGATTTTTCTGTTGAAGTTGTTGTTAATATCGCAGGAATTACTACTGGTTCTTGGGTAGTTGATGGTTCGGATATTCCTGGTAAATCACCCCTCAGAGATTCAGAGTGTTTGTTAAGATTATCTTGTTGGTTTTCTAAACTACTTGAATGCTCAATACTATCTTTTTCAATTTCTGCAGGTTTTTGTTCACTTGGCTTTGGTATATTTTGTGTCTGACTTACTTGCCATGGTCTTGTGTATCTTGGATTTGGTTTTGGTGCAGGTTTACGGATAGGTCTAATAGTAGAAATTGATCCATCAAATCCTTGATAATTGTTGTTTCCAAAATTTCTTCCACTTTGATTGACATCAGTTTCTGATTGTCCATTGAAGTGGTCAGAATTTGTTTGTCTAACATTTTCAGGATTTTGTTCATATTGCTGGGATAAATTTTCAACCTGTTGTCCTTTTTGGTATGAATCATAAACACCAAATCTTTCAGGTTTAGAAGGAACTTGTCTATTCAATTGACTTTCAGAATCAAAATCTACTTGTCTAGCTGTCTGTTGAGTCAAATCACTATTTCCGAATTGTAGAGGTTTATCCAATTTTTCATCATTATTATACGAGCTTTGAAATCCGTGTTGTTGTTGATTGAGATCTTCAGTTTGTTGTTGTAGCTCCAAGTTGTCGGATGTTGGAGGTCGCACGTGTAGTGGCACTGCAGGAAAGTTGTTAAAATCACTATTTTGCAGAGTGTGTTGACGAGAATCTTCCATAGATTCATCTTTTCCAAATTCGGTCGATTGAATTTGACGTGAGCTTTCCGAAGATTCATTTTTTTTCATTTTGTCTGAATAATCGTTAAAACCACTTTGTTGTAAAGTAAATATTTCAGGTTTCTGGGCAGATATTGTTTTTTCAGCTGATGAAATTTCTTGAACTTGACGCGTATTTTTCAGCAAGTCTGTTTGTTCGCTATTTTTTGAGTAATCATTAAAACCACTGTTTTCCAAAGTGAGAAATTCAGGATTCTGGCTTTCTTGTTGTGGTTCCTCAGTTAAAAATGATTGTCGACTGTTCTGAATATTGTCATTAAATCCACTGTTTTGTAGAGTTAAACTTCCACTGTCCAAGCTTGATTGAGGTTTGTCAACGGTTTCTAAAGGTATAACGGGAAGTGGTTCTTCAGCTTCCTCTTCCGGCTTTTGCTTGTACATTGATGGGAAAGGTAATCCTTTATCGGAATAGCCTGTCATTTCTGGTCGTACAGAATGAGTATAATTGTATTCATTTTTTTCTGATCTTTGAGTTTCAAAATTTCTTTCAGTTGACAAGTTTCTTATTCCCGACTGCTGAGTATCATTTGACGTTTGTTGTGTGAAATTAATTCTTTCTCTTTGTACATTTCTAAGAGATTCTATCAAATCCATATATTGCTGATTTAAGTCTTGAGTCTGCTGTCCTAATTCTAAATCTTGATAAGTTAATGGTTGTTGGACTTGAGCAGGAGATGGATTTCGCTGTCTATAATAGTCATCTATTTCTCCTATTTGTCGAGTTAAATCTTCAATTTCGTAACCTTGCCGTAAGTTATGACGTTGCGGATGAGCTGGTCTTGGAATTAATCGGCTTGAAGATTCACTTGAAATTGGTCGATATTCTTGTTGCAATTCAACAGGTGCAGAGTGTTGAGAATATTCATCAGCAACTAATATTTCATCGTCAGCGTAGGGTAAATCATCAAACACTGGGTCAACATGCTGCTGTGAATGATGGTCCAATTGAGCGTACGGACTCATTTCTCCGTTTCTTTCGTGAAGAAAATCATCAACGAACTTTTGGTTCCGCGTATAATCTGGCATCGGATGTTCTGACTCAAAGAATGGTCCGTATTCTGAAACAAGAGTAGGATATGATTTTGTACAATTGTATAATATCGCGGGAATAATCCTACTAGTTTTGCGTTTTAGAAATACAACTTTTACTTCTATTTACATAAATAAGAAATTATGATTTTTAATTAAATTTAAGAAGTTCCATGATGTAAATAATGTTTTGCAAGGATTAGATTTGTTACGTTGATTAGTTTTATGATTCTATAATTAATGTTTATTGATGAAATGAATCGACATTTCAGAAAAGGGATGATGAAAGAAAAAAGAATGTAATAAAACTTGATTGAAATATTAAAAATAAAAAACAATTCTAAAAAAACTTGCCTCTGATTATTGATAGCTGATACATTTCAATTTCCATTATTGTGTTACTCATGAATTTCTACATGATTCGATGCATGAAATGCTGCGTATTAAAATAAAGAAAAACATAATTTTTTTTCTTTTATGATCACAGCGTAAACCCAATGTTATCACCTGAAATATGCTGCACGGAGAAAAATCGCTAGTAAAATTTACCTTAAATGCAAGTAAAAGTTGCTTAAAAAGTTAAGCAAACGTCGTAAGTAAACTTTAATCAGCTTTGTAAGTAAATTTTACCGAATCCAAGACACAAGTTTTCTTTCTGTCTCTCTCGCACTTGCGGTGGCTTATTTAATAAATCAAGTAAATTTTACTTTAGTCAGAATCAGTATCTTTTGCTTATACCTTTTAAGTACATTTCACTAGCGATTTTTTCCGTGTGCTTAAAAAGCTATTATGGAAAATAATAATTGAAACTGCGATTTGTGAGATGGTAACTAATGTTTTATTTATGCTTTATAAAAAATTACAAATGCAAATTTAACTAAATGTATATACGGGTATAATTATTATTAATGAATCGCTTGTAATGGTAAAGTCTCGTTACTACACAAAAATCAGTTCTTGCGACGCACATGTCATTAGTTTATGGTACAGTATGCTAGTCATCGAAACTGTGATTCGTCAATGGTTTCATAAAGGAACATGTGTTACATGAAGCATTTATAGGGAGTGACGGGAGAGGAAAATACTTGGATATAGAACTAAAATGTTACATAGTCATCTTACAATATATAAGTTAACAGATAATTTTACAACTATTATCTTAAACACTTTATACTTGAAAGAGGATCTTCACGATTAGTCCATTAAAATGTACTTGGTTTAATTTAACGAATTATCTTTTGAATTCTGATGTTTCATGTTCTTAAAATTATATCATGTAGTAAACACTAACAACTAAGAGAACTTTTTGGTTACGTGTTTCGATTACATTAAAAATTTTGATTGCGAAACATCCTTTAATTGGTCAAGTAAATTAGAAATTCTCTTAGCAATAAGAATTAAGATTGGTAAAGTGCATGATTCTCGACGAAGCCATCTTCCTTATTTACCTCCTACGCTCCTTCGGTATCTCGTTGGCTTAATGCACGGTTGACCTGCGTACGACTCCACGCAGTCAGCTTGTTGACTTGCACCCTGGCCAAGCTCAATTACGCCGCTTCTGTATGGATTGCCGCTCTGGGATCCGTAAGATCCGGAGGCGCTGTAACCAGAAGAGGCACTGTAGCCTGATCCAGAAGCGTAGCGTTGAGCCGAGGCAGGTCTTCTGCCAACTTCAATCTCCGTAGATTTCGAGTGCTCGTATTCGATGTTGGAAATGCTCGGGGCTTTCACGGAACTGTAGCTCCCCGATGCTCCGTACGATGACTCGGACGAGAAGCCAGAAGATGCCGAGTATCCACTCTGGGAGGAGTAGCTAGCGGCTTGGGACTGGAATGCGTTGAACAGCCTTTCGAAACGGCTCTTCAGCTCTTCGGCGCTAGTTTGAACATTGGCATTCTGGTACTTTCCGCTCGTCTCGCAGAGATTGTTGATTTGCTGGCGCAGTAGCTCGGCCTGCTTCTCAGCTTCGGACACGATTGAGGCACTGTTGGTTGAAGTCAAGCGCATGGAGTACGTGTTGAAGTTGTTAACTTCGGTTTGAAGCCTGTTGAGATCCTGTTGGAGACGATTCATGGCGGCTGTCAGATCAACGTGAGGTTGGAGAACTGGCGCGGGTCTGGTGTAACCTTGGTTACTTTGTACGTAGGAGCCGGTATTACCAGAGCTGCCACCTTGCGTTTGAGATTTTATGGAGTGCTCGTAGCTTTGGGATACCTCCAAAGTGCTGGTCACTTGAGGCTTTTGTACCTGATGCACCTGCTGCTGTACTTGCTGCTGCAGCAGAACTCTGTTCAGTTCCTCTTGGCGCTGGCGCTGTTCTTCCTCGCGCTGTCTTTGCAGTCTCTGCTGTTCCAGTGCTTGCTGCTCTTCGAATTGCTTTTGCAATCTCTGCTGCTCCAATGCCGCTTGCTGTTCTTCGAATTGTTTTTGCAATTTCTGTTGTTCCAGTGCACGTCTCTCTTGCTCGATTTGCTGTTGACGGAGCATGGCTTCTTCTTGCTGGCGCAGTCTTTCCTGCTCGAGCTTCAAGGCTAATTCCTTCCTCCTCGCCTGGTCCTCGCGATTCCTTCGCTCGATTTCTTCAATGCGAATGCGTATTTGCGCAACGAAGTTTTCAAACTGGTTCTTCAGGTTGTCGATTCTCAGCCTAACCGATTCATTTTGAACAGACTGGAACTTCAGTTCGTTGAGTTTTTGGGTGATGGTGTCGACCTGTGCATTCAAATCTTGCACGTACTGAGCATTAGTGTCAGGCCGATTGAAAGTCGTGTAGAAGCTGCTGATCTGGGATTGGACGTTTGTAATCTCTTCCTCGACGCGACGCTGCTGCGCCAAAGCGTATTCATCGACGGATGGCCTAGTTGGGTACTGCTCGATTGGAGCGTACTGGGTCGTCGGTCTGCTGGGATAGTGACTGACCGATCCATGAGTCTGATAGTTAGTATTGGAGGTCGACGATTGGAAGATCATGGCCTCCATCTGCGACTGCCTCTGGGCGACTTCGCGCTGGAACTGCTGCATCATCTGCTGCATCTGCTGGTACATGGAGCTGCCCGCGTCGACCTGATTGCAAACGTCGTTCATCTGGCTGCTGATGAGGCTCGCCTTGTTCTTGAACTCCTGCAGGAGGTTGGCGTTGACGGTACTTCCAACCCCGAGGTGGAAGTTGCCCATGAAGCTGGAGATGCGGCTGCGCATGCTCTGCAGCTCGCGGTCGAACTCGCCGGTGCTGAGGATCTGGGTGTTGGCGTTCGGTCTGTGATTGTCGTGGCTGCCGTAGCGGTAGCTGTGCTCGGCGAATTTCGAGTAGCCGTTGTCGCTGACGGTCTGGCCGGCGCGGTAGCTCATTTCGCCTCTGCCGTCGTCGGTGATGTAATGCTTCTCGTCGCGCCAGTTGCCCGGGCGCTCCAGGCCGGCGGTGCCGATGACGTTCTCGTCGAGGTTCTCTAGCCTGGCGCCGGTGGCGCCGAGGCCAGTGGCGCCGGACAGGCGATGCCCGCCCGAGGCGTAGCTGGAGTAGCTGGAGTAGGAGCTCTTGCTGCCGTAGTTCCCGCTGCTAGTCGTCTGCTGCTCGTCGCAGAGATCGTTGCAGGAGGTCGGGGCACCGACGGTCGTTTGGGCGAGCAACGCGCCCACCAACAGTAGGGCGAGCATGTCTCCTGCCTGTTTTCTTTTAATCTCGTCTAGGGTCTCTGAAACAGTAACGTTTTGTTCGAGAAATTCCATTTCATTTGACTAATCGGTCGTTTTCAAATGTCTATAGCCATGCATTTTTTAAACGAGAGAATTTTATTTTACTGTTCGTTGGAAAAATAAATTTAATTCAAATTAATAATAAATATTGTTTATAATAATAATTAAAACGAGAAGATCATATTTCACGAGGAAGGCCCCGAAGCTTAGATCATTCACTATCTTCTTTGGAAGATTTGCGAATTCCAATTTGAGGGATTTATAAGTCTACTCACAAAAAAAAAGAAAAAACTAGTAAATCATCTAAATTTCTAATGACTACGGAATTGACGTAACTTGTAACTAATTTACAGTAACTTATTCCAAAATTAATCTTTAGACGTCTCTTTGAAACAATTTTCAAAGAATAACGTAAATAAACATGTATGTAATTGTACATCTATAAATTTAAGTGAAAATAAAATTCGTAAAACATGAAAATTTATATAATATATTGAACCTTCGACACGTGTGGATGTACGATAAACTGTTTCGTAATCTTAACCTTTCGCAACCACACTAACTTTATCAAGTCTTCATTTTTTTGCATTCGCAGAGATTAATTTTGTTTTATCATTCGTGTATAGCACATTCAATTTATTCCTTAAAACTATGGCATGTTGCTCTTCATTTTAGAGATATTTATTATAAGAAAAAATATTATTTTCATTTATTATTTCAGATCAAAGTTTTTTTTTTTTCATAAAAAGATAATAATTATAATTTAACGTTCTACCTTTAAATTTCAATAATAAAAAAGTGTATAATATAGCTATAATGTAATCATATTAAACAAAAGTTTTTTTGAATGAAAATAACACGGAATCAAAATAAAAACTTTATCGCGTCGACTACCATTATATTATTCTAAAATTAGTTTCCGACATAATTTAAAATAAAAAAATCTTCGTTCTTATAAAAGTTTGCTGCGTCAAATTGTTAAACCATCAAAATGAAACCAGAGTATGTTGTTTTATATTAGCGAATTTTTATAATTCATAGTAAAATCATGCAACTTAAACGACTTGTTTATTATTCCAATAAAGAAAGCAAATTATTTCCTCCAAATAAAACGATTGATCACAAAGTATTGAATTCAAACAAATCATATTGGCAGCGCGAACCCTTGCACTGTTCTCCAGCTCATTCTAACTACTCGAGAAACAAATCGATCAAATCCCTCCTGACGCAAGAGAGCCGCGCTCGAAAAGTGCATAATACAAGTACCTCTCGTCGCAAAGACCTCGGAAACGATTCGGGGCGAAGCGTACGCCCGCAGTAGTGGCAGCCGCGGGCTCAGGCACTGGGCGAACTGATCTCACTCAGACGACTCGCAGACATGTAAGTCAGGCGGTCAGCAGCGGATCATTTATGCTCTCCACCCCCCTCCCCCCCTCCTTGCGCCGCGCGCCCTGACATTGAAGGTTTTCCCTCTCGCGGCCGATAAAGCTCCCGACGGGAGCCTCCTCTTTTTCTTCTCCGCGGCTCGTGCGTCCGATTCTCGGAATCGAGAGAGCCCGAGAGAGCTTCTCGGCGCGGATAACGGCCAGCCTCGATCTCCCGGCCGCGAATAAACGCACGGCCGCCGAGG
>JAWWEM010000027.1:3433984-3444513 GCA_035582935.1 Ormyrus thymus
CGCCGAGGCGAGAGGAGCGCGAGGGGATTTCGACACTGGCTTTGTTGTTCCACTGCGCGAGGCGAGGGAAAATAGGCGCCTGGGAAGTAGAATCTAATAGGAGCCGCGCTGGTGGGGTCGGTCATGGGAATTTTTTCCTTGCGATATTTTTGTATTAAGGCGTTTTTGGGGGGGCTTGGAAATCGGCGAGGTTTCTTTAATATATCGAAAGCTTGAATGCTGCAGGTTTTTGGGAAATGTTGCCGAATTTTAGGGTCTATTTTTAATCGTATGGGTTCAACGTATTCAGTGTCCATTTTTGTTTCATCTCAGCGATATATGTTTGCTTGATTAAAATAGAAAAAAGCAGCTTTTAGATTTATTTTAAAATAGAAATTTACAAATATTATTATTCGGACATTTAATGTCATCTTAATCAACTAACAATGTAGTTTAATACTTATTCAATGATATTCAGAAAATACGCTAACCACGGTAGTGAAATTTATTTATAACGATTTAAAAATGGACTTTTTAAAACTGCGGATCTACGTAAAGGAAGAAAAATTTCGAAAACATTAGGATCTCTAAATTGACTGTCGTATTAACTTCTTTAATTTCCAAGCACCCATCGACCTTTTCTGGCTCGATCCAATAATTATTACAAACAATACCATTAGTCACGCCTGTCGCCATTGATAAAAATAATTCTAGCGCCGCCTACAAGTTTGTCGCGCGAGAGTAGAAAGAAGTATTTTTCAGTATCTCAAACTTCGGAGCGTTTTCTTAGGAAAGATTGACTAATCGTTTTTTATAGTGCAATTCGAATGTTAAAAGTTTGCTCCGAGCAAATGACGATTCTCGAAAGCTGCAAATTTTTAATTATATAAACTGGGAAAATACATAAATCGTTTGCAATCAAACCGCGAAAGATTTTTCACGCAGAGTAAAAAAAAAATATGACGCAAATATGGAAGCTGATTTATTTATGAGTCTTTCCGTCGTAGACAATGAGAGCGAGAAGCGTCAATCATTTATCTCGAAGAAGCAACAAATCGGTAATAATGTATTTATAGTAGTTCAAAATATCGTTCGCCGCTTGTCGAACCTCCGATGCTAATCAACTCCGAACATAAACAAGCGACTAAAAGCATCGCCTGACTTATTGTTGGATTCAAAACCAAAAAACGGCCGAGCGAGCTGATTATCCGAATGCAAGACTCGTTTGAAACTTTCGGGAAAAGGTCGGGGGGGGGGGGGAATCGCGAAGCCTTGAGGCTTTACCGCGTAAACGCTGACTAAAAATCGTTCAATAAGGATACGAGAGGCATAACGCATTTAAATATGACACTCGGCCGGATGACACACGCGCTCGGATCTAAATAAGGATTAGCGGATCGGCGCTTCGGCGATTGCATAATCATTCGGGATCCGAGCGCGTTTTGCTGGAAATGCAGCGAGGTCGAGGTTCTCGACGCCGGGAATTTCTCGGATTATATGCGAGCTGCGGTTCGCTGCCTTTTCGGGGAGCTGCAGCGCTGAGGTCTTTCGAGGTTCGCCTGGGACGAGTGATTTCGCCTTTTGAAAATTGCACTTGGCATTTAGCTGGAATTGATAAATTTACAGGGGGCTGATTGGGTAAAGGTTTTTTATTAGTTTCTGTTGTAAGTGAATAAGTTACTCGTAATGCTTGATATCGTTGAGAGCGGACATGATGCTTTAATGATGTTATGTGGAATAATACCTATAAAATTGCAATTGTCACGATTGGATAAAAGTACCGTTTGCAAAGCACGACATCCTTCAAGTTCAAGTGGAAAATAATTTTAAGTAATAGTTCATAAATGATTCGAAATTTTATTTCAAGATCAAGAAATGTCTCTTTTTGAACAGGATAGCAATTCGGCTTGTAAAGATAAAAAATGTTAGCCATTCGATCGTAATTCATATTTCAATTATAAAAGTGCATCATTATTTCGATAAAATTAACGATTCGACATTTTGCTGTTAATTTCTAAATAAATAGTAGATAAGTGAGAATTCGATGTGCGAGAAAACTGGGAAAATCCACAATAAAGCAAAATTTTATTTTTATTTATTTAAAGCTGCCAGTATCTCGCCGAGATTAAGGCTTGTTTTTGCTTCTTAATTATTGAGACAGCTCGCATCAAGTCACTTTTTTCTGCAATCTTTACGGAGCCAGAAAAAAACAAAAAAAAAAAACGAGGTGCACTAAAAAGCAAGAGATACCAAAAACGCATTAATCTTTTTGACGAAGCAAAGAATTGTCTTGGTCGTTCCGAGCTCATTTTCCCGCCAAGCGGCGATACCCTACTTTCGGCATTAATAGAGCACAGTTTTTCTCAAGGATGCGACCTCTGACTTCGTCAAGCGATCTTCGCGCGCGGGTAAACAAATTTTTCCGGCCGTTTGTCAGTGTCGACCGAAGATACGGATTCGATCGAATTAAGCACGGCGCGTGAAATGTAGTTCAGGCTCGGTCTTAAGCCGTCGCTCCGAGGACAGTTTTAATTTTCGAGCAGCTCGATTTACGGGGTGTTATGGCGTTCGCAAGCAATAAATAGCAATTGAACGTCGCCGCTTCGCTCGGAAACGGGCTGGTGAGTAAAATTTTTAGTCCCCTCGAACGCGGCGACCGATGACATTTACGTCAGTGCTATCGATGGGGGGGCCGAAATTTAAACGACACGTCATTGCTAAGCATAGATTATTTTTAGAATCAAGTATTATTTTACTACACAAACGTCGCAAGAATCTTATTTCCGCAATTTGTTTTTCTTATTAACAGTTTAGTAAGTTTTTATAAGTCTTTATTAATCATCAACATGCGGGTGTTGGATCAATTCTAGTTTGAAAGCGCACTCCATTGTACATTAATTAATGGCCAGTACTTTATCGTCGAAAACAAGTAATTTTAGTTTCAAGCGGCGTGGATATAATTTAAAAGCATGGTTAATTAACCTATATATATATACTCGCGATAAAAAACGTCGCGGATGCTTAAAAACGATATCTAGCGAATTCGCCTGCTCCCGGGGAAGGTTTCCTCGAACGTGAAAATTCAAGCGCAAGAAACTCTCCTCGGCGAGCGGGGCAGATAAAAGCCAGTCTAATAAATCCTATTACGGAGACCGATCGGTTCTTCCAGCGTAAGCATTTTGCAAGTGTAATGCGCGGCGCGCGCACAAGCCCGCACCCTCGCCCCGATAAGCGCGTTACTCCTCGGGTTATGCGCCTCTTTCCCCGACACCGAAATCGAGCTAATTGCCAAGAGTCAGAAATGTCCGCCTCGCCCGCTTTGTTTCTGAGCTCGAGAATTCGGATAAATACTCGATAAGAGTCAATCTCCCGCGGCAGTGAACGACGGATACAGAAAACAAAAAAGCGAAGGTCGTCGTTCCCGCGAGTCGCGAGATTGATCCCCCAATCCCTATCTCGGCCCTCCTCGCCCCGTCGATTTTTAACGACGAAATCGGCGCCTCTCCGCGCGCGACCGCAAATCGGATCTACATAGCAAGTATACACCCGGCGGAGGAGAGATCTGAATGAGAAGCGTAATCTCTCGCGAGCTGCGCCGACAGATCTTACGCTCGAGCGTCGCTCGATTTTCGACGATCGCCGCCGCCGCCGCGGCCGGTTATCGCGGCGAGGAGTCACGTACTCTGAAGCTTTGACCTCGCGATAGGCGCTGGCTGGCCGGCTGGCTCTGTACGCGGAAACTACTCTGCCTCCCCCGCGTGATGAGCTACGAGTCGGATGGATAAGGAGGAGTTTTATTGTCCCGCCAGCTCGATATTCCTTTTTTTTTTTGCAGAAGCTAATGCTTTGCCTTGCTGACACGTAATTCTGTTAATTGTGGTCTTGTATTTAAACAAATCGTCACGTTTATTCATATTATTTAGTTTTCTTAGTCAATGATAAGTCGAAATTGACTCCAGCGTAGAGGTTCTTTTAACGCCCATTGTAATATAATTACAGTTACTTTTATCGTCTTAATGTTTTTGCATTTCTCGGACAATGTAGTATTTAACTCATTATTCAATAAAATGTCTTTACCTTGTGGAAAATACATGCTATTTGAAAAAACTACTCAACAGGCTAAAATTAACGTGAAATTCGACATTAAAGACTTGAACGGACTCGCAGCTAATCGGCTTTAATAAAGTTGAAAATTGCTTATTTAAAAACATTCTAGTCACGTAAACCAATTTAACAATCATTCTATCAAAAGTGTATAAATACGTCTGTAAAGAAACGTAGGGGAATTAAAAATCCTTGAACAATCGACGCATAATAATAATTAAAAGCGAACGTATAAGAGCAGCTTGTCATCGTCTCTTTATAGAAGACTTGGAAATCAATTTCGAGACGCTGCGAGCGACTGGTGCTACGATATCTCCTTACTATAAATTATCTACACTCGCGATTCCAGAATAACAAACGCGCAGTGTTTATGACCGACTTCTCGGTGGCGTTTATTACTGGAGGAAAGCTATTGCCTGTCGGATTTGTAAATCAATCGCTGATTTTTTTACCAATCTGACTGCTTGCCGTTTTAATTCTCGGGTGGAAAATATGAAATATTTTTTTCTCGAGCTCGTTCGATATTTTAAATAAAATATAAGTTGACTGTTCAAGGATTTCGTGTTTTCATGTACATTTATAAATGCAATGAAACCTCGGAGTTTAGAACGTATGAAACATTTTAATGCTAATTTTCTTATTCATTTGTTTATAAAATGATTTGGATAATCAGCATCCGTGTATTTAATAACGCGATAAGTTTCACTTTATGCTTAGTTTTATTTATTTTCGAAATTATCAACCATCGAGGGAAAAATTAGTCACGATTAGGCTATTTTTTGAAGCAAAACGTTACGTACGGATTGCATATAATGTTAAAAGCTTAGATTTACATCATGTTAAAAGATACGCAATGTTTTTTTTTCTTAAATAATATAAAGCGAAAATTACTGACACGCAATCATGGCGTGTAACTAAGATTAATTACTCGTATTATAATTTTTATGGCGTAAACATATTTTTTAGAAGTTTATCTATTTGCCCAATTGATTCTCCGAATCCACGTTATTTGGCTCCCGTTCGATTACCTTGCTTACATTTTTCATTTCCTAAAACATTATTTGAGAGTTGTTTGTGGATTCAATGTTTCTTTTTTTTCAGAAACCGAGTAGCACCGTAAGATTCTTCAACAGATCAGACTATTACACTTTACACGGCAGCGATGCTTTATTTGCTGCTCAAGAGGTTTTTAAGACGACTTCAGTTTGCAAAAAACTTGGCCCGGGTAAGAATTACTATTAACTGTGTTTATTCTGAATTGAGACGTATAGTTGGAACAAATAATTGACTTTGGGAAAATTGATAAACCAAGTTCTTGATATAAATGGCATTGTTTCTTAAAAATAAAATTAAAATTATACTTATGAATATAATTTCTATTTTCAGAACACAACAAAATCGAGGGGGTGATTCTAAATAAAAATCATTTCGAAACATTCGTGCGGGATCTGCTGCTGGTGAAACAGTACCGCATAGAAGTCTACGTGAATCAGGGCTCGGCTAAAAATCATGACTGGATCGTGGAGTACAAAGGTTCGCCCGGAAATCTTGCCCAATTCGAAGATCTGCTCTTCGGAAATACGGACGTGGCCGTTGAAGCAGCAGTTATGGCTGTCAAGCTGGGTACTGAAGGTGCAGCAAAGGTATAACAGTTAAACTATTACTGGACAACTTTGTAATCACGAAATTATCAATTAAAAATTGACTTTGACGTTTGCTTATATTTTTGTAACAGACAATCGGCGTATGCTGCATCGATACAATCAAATCCGCAATCGCCGTGACTGAATTCAAAGACAACGAATCTTTCATTGATCTCGAGGCGGTAGTCGTTTCGTTAAAGCCCAAAGAATGTATTTTGCAGAGTGGTGATAGCAACGCAGACTTCCAAAACGTCAAGCAAGTACGATTCACAAAAAATTCTCTTGCCGTTTACAAATTAATAATGCAGCTATGATTCCATGCCCCTTTCAACATTTTTTCAGCTAATGGAACGCAATAACGTGCTAATCACACAAAGAAAGAAATCCGAATTCAGTACAGACTCTTTGATACAAGATTTGAATCTCCTAATCAGATTTAACAAAGGGCAGCAGCGCAATGCTCAAGCATTGCCGGAGACTAATTTAAAATTGGCCATGTCTGCAACGGCTGCTCTTATAAGTTACCTGAACGTAAGCACCTTACATTTGCAATTGTTATTTAATAAACAGCTAATACTAAATAATATGGAAAATTATTACAGCTAACATCAGACGACAGTAACGCCAATCAATTTACACTGGAGGAGATCGATCGCAGGCGATATCTGCGTTTAGACGCCGCAGCCATCAAAGCTCTGAACGTCGAGCCGCGCGTAGATTCGGCAGCCATCGGTACCGCTTCCGCAAGCTCGAGCATCCTCGGCCTCTTGGATAAGTGCAAGACAGCACAAGGTCGCCGGTTACTAGCACAGTGGATAAGACAACCTCTACGCGATCTTGCTCTCATACAGGAACGACACGACGTCGTAGGAACGCTACTTGAAGATTCGGAGCTTAGGTCTGTTTTGAGCGAGGATTATCTGAGGCGTATTCCTGATCTGCAGCAACTGGCTAAAAAACTGGCTAAGAAGAAGGCTGGCCTTCAAGAATGTTATAAGTAAGTACTGTAGTTCACTATACATATTAAATGTCGCGAATAAAAACTTTAAAACTATTTAAAATTTTTAACCGATTTAACTTTTATTTTAAAAAACTCAGAATACTAATTTCATTTTTAGAATGTTTGTGTTTATTTTCACAGTTTAATTTTACAAATTTTACATTTTTTTTTTATAAAGTATATTTATAAATAATTATTAAATAAATTTTCTGTTCTTCATATGGAATGAAAATGTATTGTGAGGTATATAAATTATTAGAAATTTTATAATCAATTCTATAACAAATAAAAACATACTACACAAATTACCGAGTAGAAGCAAATAAAAAGCAAACCTTAATTGATAACAAGAAATTTTTTTGGGTTCACTTTCTATTTCTCTAGGTTTGTATTTTAAAACTTGCATATTCAATAAATGAAATATAACTCCTTGCTCTACCATTCGATAAAAAATAACTCTAACTCTATTAAGTAAAGGGAAATTGTCACGGAATAGTACAACGCAGTATTTAACAAAATCAAGGTCTTTCACAATATGTATTTTTTTACTTTCCCTCGTGAAAAACTGAATCTCTTCGCAGTCATTTATGCAAACTGTTTTATCGTTTTCTTTCATGTTATTAAAACAATTTTTAAAATGATGGACCCTTTGAATGTATTTATTGATAGACTCATTAAATAAGTTACGATAAAAATCTGCAGCTTGTATATTGTAGTTATACTTTGTCATATCTTCTAATGTTTCCACATGTTTATAGTGCGTAGCTGTTGTAAGCATGGATGTCAATTGGCTTTGCAAAAACGTACTTAGCAACATGAAAAAGCAAACGAGATACATGAATAAAATCCGACCTACATGTTTTGGTCGTTTTAAAGTAGACATTCCTAGCATTCCTCGCAAAACATCCAGTACAGCTTGAGATAACTTTTGCTGCAATAAACGCATGAAAATAAAGACGATAAATGTGTAAAATACGAAAATTAGTAGCCAAAATCTAGGTGGAAATATGCTTAAAAATTGCTCGCCGATCGTCATATACTCTTTCGTCATTACGTAGCAAAGACCGGATATATAATGTAAGTTTAGTTCGTTTTGCCAATAGTCTGTTTGGTAAAAGAAATTTACGTGTGTGTCGCATTTATCAGTGGAAAAGTCTTTTATTTCCTTAATAACTTCTTCGGTTACGTTGGCTTCTAACTTTGACCAAACAACTTCAGCAATTTCTCCTGAAATGCCGCGAAATTTGAATGCATCGCTTCGGTTTGAGTCATAAGTTGCATGACTAGGAAGTATTTCTCCGCAAATTTTTATCGGGTAACCAGAAACTTTCAAGGTTTTATCAAAATTTAAAGTCGTACATATTTTATTCAAATTTTTAAAAAAATCTATAATGAAAAATAAAAATTTAATGTTTTGTATTATAAATAGAAATAAATTTAATAATAAACTTACCTGCTATATTATACGTTTGCTTAAATAGTGTTAGAGGATGTTTATTCCTTTCTTTATGTATTGATTCTTGCTTCCAAGCTTCAGGAGCATCTTGATTATATGGATTAAACGTGTACAAACTAAGTTCCAAATCCATTTCACGACATATAAATATAACCGAAAGAATATTAAATTCCCACATGAGTTTTAAAAAAGAGTAAGCTTGGGAGCAAGTATTTACAGAATTTGTGTTTTGAATAAAATACAATCCACTAATATTCCAATAAACTGACTCTTTTAATTTATACAACGCCAGTTTTAAAGATACTACATTGAACAGTACAAAATAAACTTGTTTGGCTGGCTGCAGTTCAAATCTTAAAGAATTTAATAGTCGATAATTAACTTTCGAGGAATAATCCGTTAAAGTATCAGTGTTATCAACTCCTAAAAGAATTACAAGCTTCGGCTCCGTTTGAAAATATAACTTGTGCAAAGTCGGATCACTCCAATTACTCAGTATAAGTACAGGTTGAGTATCAGCTACAAAACAATGATCGCTGATTGTTAGCTAAAATGTGAGCACCACTCAAATAAATCTATAGTTATATATTTATTTTATTTGTTAATATACTTACGGAGATGCTGTTGAATTCATTGAACGATTTGACGCTGCTAATTCTATACTTACTTCCGCGTGAACATTTCAGTACAATAATAAAGATAAAACTTGCACATAATCTGTAATTCATATTTAATTAGTAGTCAAATTCATTTAAAGGACGCTTTTCGTTTGAAGTATACTTTAAATATAATTAATAAAAATAATTATATGTAATTTAAATTATCTGATTATAATTTACAATAATAGTAAAGTTCTGCAAAAATTTTAGCACGTTTGCTGCAAACTTTCACGTAATTCTTATGGATTCACAAAACGAATTGATTACCTAAACTATAAAACATCAAATTAATACAATATTATGACGCACTATTTCTTCGCACAAAAGAAAGACTTTCTATAGAATATCGTAAAGGGAAACGAAAAAAAGACAATTAACGTAAGAGGGGTTCTTTATTGGACAATAGCTATTGATTAATACGGGGACTATGGACTAATGGAAAAATTCGTAAATGAAGTATTCATGAGTAAGGAAAATAAAAACGAAAATGTTTTAACTTACTATTTTTAATCTTTGGAAATCATAAAAACATGAAGCCATGCTATTAATTGGAGTCAATATTATTATGATTATGTCAAAAAGTATTGTAAAACTTTTGTAGGAAATGTATAATGAATTTTCATTTTTTTTTTTTTTTTTGCAGAATTTATCAATGCATGGTGAATTTACCATCTTTAGTCGAAAAACTTGCCACAGTCTCAAGTGTCTCTGCAATAAATGCTATGTTTATTGAGCCTTTCAAAGAGCATCTTGAAGAAATGGATAAATTTCAACAAATGGTCGAACAAACAATTGACCTAGAGGCTGCAAACAAGGGAGAATTTTTAGTAAAACCAGAATTCGACGATGATTTGAAAGGTACGCGAACATAATGTTTTAGCTATAATTTTTTGACCAAAGCTATCTTTTAAAAAAATTTAAAGAACTTCAATTATTTTGCAGAACTAAAAACTGTTATGGATCAGAAAGAAGAGAAAATGCGAGCGTTATTGAAAAAAGCGGCAGACGATTTAGGGTTGGATCCAGGAAAGACAATAAAATTGGAAACAAGTCCTCAATACGGCTACCACTTCAGAATTACTTTGAAAGGAGATGAGTCTTTGAGGAATAATAAAAATTACATAATATTGGATTCAATCAAAGGTGGTATAAGATTCCGAAACAAAAAATTGGAAAATGTTAACGAGGAATATTTAACTGCTAAAAATTCTTATACTTCTCAACAAAAAAATATAGTTTCTGAAATTATGGATACTGCAGGTTTGTCCAGTTATTTTCACAGAGGACACAACTATCTCTATTAAATTGGTTTAGAATTATTTATCTTATAATAATACGAATTCTTTCTTTCAATTACAGGCGGTTATGTACCTCCAATAAAGAGTCTTGGTGGAATTATTGCGAATCTCGACGTACTAAATTCTTTTGCATTAGCAGCGGCGAGTGCTAATCAAACTTATGTACGACCGGAAATGTTACCGAGTGATGCCCAGGAACTTAATCTTGTACAAGTTAGGCACCCGTGTTTGGAAATGCAAGAGGGAGTCAATTATATTGCAAACGATGCACATTTTACAAAAGGTAATTAGTTTTTTGTTTTTAATACTCCCTTCTTAAGGGGATGTCGGACTAAAAATTGACGGTCACAGTACAATGTGTATTTTTCGCGATTAAAACAATTTTAAGAC
>JAWWEM010000027.1:3444613-3462160 GCA_035582935.1 Ormyrus thymus
CGAAGTTTGACGGAAGATAAACATAAGCCAGATGGGCCGTGCTGTAAAGTTACACGTATTGTGACGAACCTGTCCGAAATCCCCTTAAACCTAAGATAAAATTGTTAAAAAATTTACATTTACAGACAGTCGATTTCACATTGTAACCGGTCCTAACATGGGTGGTAAAAGTACATACATACGATCGATTGGAGTTACTGCATTAATGGCACATATTGGTAGTTTTGTACCTTGTGAGAAAGCTACTATATCCTTGCTCGATTCTATTTTGGCAAGAATAGGAGCTGATGATTCACAAATTAAAGGACTTTCAACTTTTATGGCAGAAATGGTGGAAACTTCTGCTATTATAAAGGTAAGTACAGAAGTTTATAATTATTAAGTTTATTGTTTATAAAGTTTATTGTTGAAGGCGTATAATTGTAAAAGAATAATCTTGTTTGCAGACCGCTACTGCAAATTCCTTGGTCATTATTGATGAACTAGGAAGAGGAACCTCGACATTCGATGGTTGCGGAATTGCATGGGCAATTGCAGAGTAAGTATTCTTTTGTAATAAAAATTGCCTTAATTCCTTTTTACAGACTCATAATTATTAGTCTGCCAAAATTAATTCTACTTTTTATATATTAGGTGTTTAGTAAAGGAAAACCAATCATATTGTTTATTTGCCACACACTTCCATGAACTTACGAGACTTGCAGAAGATGTTCCTACAGTTAAAAATTTCCACGTTACTGCTCTTGTTGGTGATAAACTAACTCTATTGTATAAAGTTAAGCCTGGTGTATGCGACCAAAGTTTTGGAATTCATGTTGCGAAAATGGCCAATTTCCCCGAAGAAGTTATAGAGGTATACAAAATTACAAATATAATCTGTAAGCAAATTCGATTTAATAAACAATTCTAATGCATCTTAAATTTTTAGTTTGCCAAGTTAAAACAAGCAGAACTAGAAGATTTGCAAGGTGTTGTTTTTGAAGGATCCAATGATCCACAGAAAAAAAGAAAAATTATTACCGTAAGTTTTAATAGATAATTTAATTATTAACACAATTTTATCAATTTACCAAATTTCCTTATTAAATTACGTTATAGGAAGGTGAAAAGCTTATTCTTGAATTTATGACTAAATGTAAAGCCTACTTTGATCAATCTGCAACGGAAGAAGAAGTGATGAATAAACTTAATGGTTTAAAAGAAGAGATTTTAGCAAAAAATAATCCCTATATTAAGGCTTTATTGGGAATTTCATAAATTAACAGCTTTTACTTTCTAGTGTGTACAAAAAAAACAGTATTACTGATTGTTCTACCTTTATTTTTTACGATGTAATAAATAACTTTTATATAAAATTGCGCAATCATTATTTTTTTTAAAGATACGGAATCTTTTTTGTAATTTGTAAAAATGAATGGGAATCATAGTGTTCTATTAAATTTAAAATATTCTAACTATTTGAACGCTACATTTTGATTCGGCTTTGACACGATAGATAAAAAGCAGTTTTAACGAATCGGATATTTAGTTTCAAAGGAATAAACTTGTCGCTAAATAAAAAGCTTTTTTCTTTTTTTTTTCTTGGACATCAAAAAGAAAGTATTTATAAATAACAAATTAAAAATTTTATGAAAAGAAAATAATTTATTTTCTTGCATTTTTTAACTATAAACAATAAAATTTATATTGCAAAAATTGATCGGTTTGTTATCGACGAATGGTAAGTTGCATGCGCAGTTTTTTAACGTAGTAACCTTGAACCTGACTAGTGTATTCATGGATTTCGGGGAGTGTCAAGAGGAGACGTCGTCGTCGTCGTCGTCGTCGTCGTCGTCTTCTTCGCGAATTATCGGCAGTAGAGCATAGACTGCTGCTGGGTGGTGGTGTTTCGGTTCACTTGTTTTCCCACATACATACTCGCTTTGTTTTTGCCCGCCGTAAACGCGAGCCATTCCTCAGTCTCCCGGAGAGAGTCGAGGAGGTGCAGTCGTCGCAGTAGCACTCTTGACACGCTCAAAATTTTCTGAGGCAGGACGCAAGCAAGGATGGATCCCGCGGTCTTCCCCGAAGAGATCTGGATCAAGATCCTGCTGGAGTGCGATGTACCTGATATTATAGCTTTTGGAAGCACATGCAAGTACCTTCGCAAGACCTCCGACACGGATTATCTCTGGTGAGTTCGACTTGGGTTACCGCATACGCCTCAAGCACGTTTGCTTACCTATATTGATTCGGTTTTCTCGGGGGTTTTACTTCTTTAAAAGAATACTATTTGCAGTTTAGCCTTTGCAAATGCGTTTTTAATTAAAAAAATGTGTTTTAAAGTGTTGTTTTTATTGACTGTATATATAAGGCTTCTAATTGCATCTGTACATGTCAAGATGTCAAAATTGAAGATATTATTTAACAACTCATTGATCAGTCAAAATTTTATAAAGTTTTTAGACATTAAACTTCAAATAAATACATTTTATTTTTATCAAATAAAAGTAAGTTTGTAAAAAAAAATGATTTATTTAAAGCATTATGTTTTCTTTTTTAGGAAAATGAAATGGCTACAACTTATATCTACAGTAAATTTTCAATTTCCTGATATGAAATGTCTTCAAATGCTGAGTGTCAGTTTCAAAGCAATGTGTTATCGACTACATATGATCTTAACTTTGAATGAGACAAATGAGAATTCTTTCCCAAAATGTTGTAACTGCAGCAGTTATACCTGTCAAAGAAACTGTGTAGAAGGCTCCAGTGTTAAAGTAGTAATAGAAATAGGAAACAAATATACATGGGTCATCACACCAAATTTTGGTTTAAGAAGGCACTTTTCTATGCTTGGCTTCCCTAAGTACAATAGCGAGACCCATGTTGAACAAGTACCTCCACCAGCTCCTCTGCCTCCACAAAATATTCCTAGTAGCAGCAGTCGAAGAAAATTAGAGAGCAAGTTTGTGACAAAAAAATCGATTGTAAAATTGTTAAAGTTTTCAGAGCCAGAGTCTACGAAGGTACCACCTCGAAGTGGACCATTTTGTGTTTTCTGCAATTCAGTACAACTGTACAGAGAAAAACGAAGATTAGAGATGCATCCTAACGATGCATCTTGTTACACTAGATGCAATCCTATTTATCAAAAACTAGTTAATGGTTACTGCTCAGATACAAAACAAGTGTTGAGAATACCAAATATTGATCTATTCAATCCAGCAGAAGCATTACTTGTTGATGGAACATTTCCTGTTCTGAAGGATTTTGTTGATCATCTTTTTCGTCAAATGGGATTGACAGAGACATTAAAACGGCCCAATGCTGTTCTCATGTTTTGTGAGCCATTGGCTATACATCCATCACTAAGAAAGCAACTTTTACATTATCTATTTCAAGAAGTTAAAGTAGCTCGGTAAGGAAAATCACTTTCTCTTTTTTTTAATAATAAATATTAATATTAATTCATAAAATTAATAATATAATTTGCATTTTATAGAGTTTGTTTAGTGCCCAAACCACTTGCAGCATGTGCTATGTTAGGTGTAGAGACATGCATTGTAATAGATAGTGGTGCTTTAAGTACGACAGTTGCAGTTGTGATAGATGGAAGAGTAATGCCTCAGCGTTGGAGATTGATACCTGTAGGTGGTTGGCATGTAGCTTATTATCTGAAACAAGCTATGAATTGGCAACCAAAAGAATTCCATGAAATACCAATTTCTTACTTAGACTACCCAACGGTTAAAGAAAGGTGTAGACTAAGTCTTGATATAAGAAAAGAAGAATTTACTAGTAAATCTGACAGACTTTATAAAGGAGGACAAAGTAAATCCGAAAAAGTGGACATAGATATTAGAGTAGATACTTATGCAAATTGCAAAAAAGATTGGGTAAGATTTTCTCTTTATTTAAAACGTTGTAATTTAAAATTACCTACATAGTAAATAAATATTAATATTATCATTTTAGAAAGTATCGTTGGGCTCAGAATTATACACTGCTCCTGAATTAATGTATGTGAGCATGGATCTTCCAGAAGTAGTAAAAGAAGTAACCAATGGGCTGCCAGAAGAAATAAGGGAAGACTGTCTTTCGCGCATACTTCTTACCGGTGGAAATACGGATCTGGCAGGTTTTGAATTACGATTGAGACAGGATTTAAAGAAAATTCTTCCAGAGTATGCACATATCTTGGAGGTGAAGAGCTGTCCAGGCACTCATAGCTGGAATGTAGCAATGGGATCTACTTATGTGCCTTTAGCTGTACATCCTGGTATGGATACTAATTTAAGATACTACTTAATTATTATTAAAAAATTGTGTTAATCATGATATTAAATTGTAAAAAATTTAGAAACGTTTATTTATTACTATTATTTTTTCAGATAAATCGCCACCAGAATACATGAAAGGTAATCCATTCTGGCTTTCTCGAGAAGAATACATTTTATTTGGATGTGAATCGCTGGCGAGTCAACAGCAATGAAGAACGTACCTTTTACCGATTTCTTACTGAAAATAAGAAATTGAATCGTTGAATCATCAGACCTGAAATCAGTATAAAAAATAGAATCAAACGTGTGCAGGGATAAACTTATGCATACGTAGATCAAATCAGCAGATTAAACGTTACCACCTTGCGATATATTCTATCCCATGTTGTTTACAGATTCATAGGGATAGTACAAAAGTAAACGGGGTATTTATTCTATTTTTCAGTCATTGGATAAAGGCGATTTTACTAATAGAATATGCTGCATAAATATGTGAGTTATTGCTCAAATTGATAAAAAAACAATATAATAGTAGGTATAATCGGCCTATAAAAAATAATTGAATTTTATGTTTTTATTTTGAATATTTGCAATTAATCTTGCAGGATAGTTTTGCAAAATGTATTTACTGTAAACACTTTTGGTATTGCAACTATTTATGTAATATTATGTTTTTGACTGCTGTGTTATAGAATTTCAATTTATAAGTTTAGAAAAACTGATGTTGCTTGTTGAACAAATTTTCTTAAAATTATACACCCTATTATAAAGTTACAGGTCGATTATATCTAGTTTTATAAGCATCACTATTGCTTTCGTCTAAAAGATGCATTTAAAAATATTTTTTTTTACATTTTTTCAAAAATTAAGTTTTACTAATAACTTTTTTAAATTTTTTAACGATTTTTTAGAAACTTAATTTAAAAAGTATATTTTATGCATCTTCTGCTCTGGTAAAATCTGTTTTGTTCAAGTAGGCAGTGCTAATTAAGGAATTGACAAATGATTTCTCTACTAGGCATCGAATACAACATATGTAATTTCTGCAATAACTTTATTATATCACAATGGCTGTTTCATATTTTTACGGAAGTTTCATTGGTATTAAGAATTGGATATACACTTAATATCAATTATAATGTGCATTTAGTGCACTCCACTCGCAAATAAATTATATTGTCAATAATATGAAAAATAAGAAAATGAAAGAATGAATAATGCTGTGAGACTCTTAAAAAATACGGTGTATAAAAATGATGGGTGATTGGCCTTATGAAATCATAAATAACCAATGATTTTTGACATTGAGCAGAAACAGGTCATTATTACTATCAAGATTTGCAACAAAGGGAACTTTTATGTCTGCAAGCATAACTTTGCGTTAGTGATTTCGTGTGTGAACGTAGATGAGTTCGTCATTTGAAAAGTTGTTTTGTAAATAAGAGAGGAGAATGAGTGCATTAAAAGATGCTTAAATGATAATGTTGAGATGTAAAGAAGAAAAAATAACTATGTGATAAAGAACTTAGTATTTCTTAAAGAAGAAAATAAGAAAATATGACATAAAAATGTCAGCTATTTCATAAATTTATATCGGATAAAATCTTGCCAAAAATAGATATGAGGTAAACGAGGAGAATAAAAAAGTTCTATAGGGAAGTTTCTAGTCATATTTGAAATCTAGAATTGTAAGAGAGTTTACTTCCAAGTTAATATATTCAGTAATAAAAGAAAAATCCTGTAGTTAAAGCATTAGCTATACGAATATCATAAAGCTCTAATTCTGTTAGGTTTACAAACTAGCTATAGAGAAAAAAATTGTAAGCGACCTAAAAACTTTAGCAAGAAATTCAATATTCGAATGTTTATCCAGATATTTATTCAACAACCTTCAAAGAAAAAATTAAAAGAAAGGTCATGCCATTGTTCTATATATACATATATGCACATAATATTGACATTCTGCTAATTACACTAGAAAACTCTTAATTATCGATTATATTCCGAGCCATAAATTCTATTTAGTGCATTTAGGATAAGTTTAGGCCATCAGACTACTTTTAATGTCGCGGGAGTAAAAATACAAAAAAATTATGGAGCATGGTTCGAACATAGTGTGCTTTTACAGTTGTTCTTTTTTGTTAAGATATGTTAATTAAGACAGTTTTAAATGCTGCCCTTTATAAATACACTATCTTGAGGATTACGGCTTAAACAAAAATTTTTACACCGACGTTGCTGAAAGCGAATCACGGAAAAAGTACTGATGTACGCTTTGTTAAGGAAAGAATCTATTTTTGAAAAATTAATTATGTATATAAGTATAAGTAGTTACTGTTATTATCAAGTAGACTAATATTGTAATTTTATATGCTTTTGCGATTAGTCATTCAAATGCTTTAATTTGTTTGTAATTTTAATATATTTTTTGTAGATTTTCAGCAAGTGTTTCGTTTTTTTTTCTTTTTTTTTTAATATCTTGCAATTTAAGAGTATAACATTAGTAATTAGGTATATATTTTGAATTTCTTTTCAAGTTCTAGTAAATAATATTTATAAAATTTAAATTTTATTAAACAAGTATACGATGAAATGTGATTGAACGTGAATTCAAAATTTATACAGTTTTGAAATACCAAATAAACAATGGTGAATTTGCTTTATAATATTAATATTAATCGTGTTATAAATCTCACATTTGAAAAATTAACTATTAAAAAGTTATTTCAAATGAATTCTATGAATTAAAATTATATATATTTTTATAAAATATCCTTTTAAGATTTTGTACATTTTTAAGAGTCGGTACAAATTATTAAAAATGTTATTTATTTATTTGATGACATTAAATACTTCTAAAATTTTTTATCATAATAATTAAAATTTAAATCAAGTATAAATTTTTGTTGAGCCGTACATATAATACAAAGACTCAATGTTACACTCTGAACTTTGTGCATGCATTAAGAAAATAAAAATCTACAGATAGTCTAGAGCGTTGGGCACTGCTATTATTAGTTTAGAAGTGTACTATTGTTTGTTTATTACTGTCATATTTTTATATGAATGATTTTAAATTAGTTCAACAATTAAAATTAAATTCGAAATTTACTGAACTTTTATTGTAGCTTTAATTTTCGACTACAGTGTATTATCAAATGAAGTTTCTCGATAGTTTAGAAACCATTATAAAACTTTTGGCCGCAAATAATTTTGATTTGCAAAAAAAATTTTTGCAATTAAATCGTCAAAGAATAGCATGTCATTGTATTATTTAAAAGAAGTGATGTATTGTACAAATAACTTATTAATGCTCTTCTTAGTAATTTCTTTAAGATTTCTTCTATAATTCAAAGATAAGAGAACAGTAAACAAATTATTACTTACCTATTTAAGTCCTTAGGGTAATTTTTAAGTATCACTTTTTTAAAATACATAATCATTGACATTTTCATCCCTAGCTAAAGAATTTTTGAAATCAATTTTTGTTTGCTGGCGGTAAAAGCTGTTCGAAACTTTCACTTATCAAACTCTCCTTTACAATGAATTTTCTTGGGAGATTAAAAAATTGTGACCGCGTGATCAAAATGATTTTATAAATAAAGAATTGAAAATATTCTTTTTTCTACTTATTGTACCTTTAGTTCCTCTTCCTGTTTTCCTGTAATTATTTTTTAATCTAGACAATTTTTAAAGGTGACAATAATTTTAAGTTAATTGTTTAAGCTTACTTAGCCGTACCGCAGGGCTCGGTTCTGGGCGCCCTGTTTTGCCTCTATATTAACGATGTACGTGATGTCTTGGGAAGTGGTGTACATATTCTCTGCGGATGACCTCCAGATCTACACCAGCACTACTGCAGTCGATAGCATCGGGGAGAGGACTTCTAAGCTTGAGTGCGAGTCGGTAGAAAATCAAAATTTGTTCTGTGTTATTAAAGAAAAATATTTTCACAAGAACTGATTCGAATAAGGTACAATTATTTTAATAATATTTGCTTCATTAATGATGTATAAATGTAATTTATATTTTTCAGTTCATCTATAATGTAATAAAAAATCATCGTTATTGTGAAAGCTAACATTTTTTTATTAAAATAAATAGGTCCTTACAAAATGTAATTAAACATATTGATATATTATAGATACATATTTGTAATTTTGAATAATAATAATAAAATTTTTTTTTATACATGCAACGCAGGAGATTTAAAAAGTTCAAGTTATATAAGCAGTCTTTAAGAATAAAAGATTGAGCATTGCACAGTGCAATGGGTCAACAAAATGATAGTAGTTTTATAAATTCCAACAAAATAACAAAGAACGATTTGACGTGTAAACTATTAGAAATTTAGTTCCAGGGTTGAAAATTTGGCAAGGGGCAAGTTCTTCAATATCATTCTTTTTTTATTATTTATCACAAATACATTGCGTGGTATGAATTGATTTATAAGAGCAGTGTTTCATAACCAATTTTTTAAAATATACAATGTCAAAAAATGTGCTTCCCATAAACACCTGCACACAATGTCGTCGCTCGAATCATAAGAAAATTATTTTGTATATTTATATAGTTTTTATTTACATTGCTCTTTCTTCTAGTCCTTAACGTTTGTTTTTGAAGATATCATATAAGAAAATTTTTTCACTAGCCTAAGTTAAATTTTTATCGCGATGCGATTGACATTTTTCTACTTCTAGTTTCGACAAATCGACTCGACTTTTTACATGAAAAGTAATGTTTGTGCAAATGTAATTAGTCATTAACAAAAACTTTTGTATAATTATGCAAGATGAATGATTTTTGCCTTTGAACAACAATAAAACTTAAATCTGCCACATAGTTTTCGTTAAAATGAAGTAATGCAGTGAAAAAATGTTAATGGGTTTAAAAAATGAAAAGTATAAACGAATCTGATAAAATAATTATGTATTTTATTAAAAATGAAAAATGTTTTTTGTAATTATAAATCAATAATCAATTTAGTTTATGACATAAAAAAATTGTATGAGAATAAATTTCAATATTGCAATAAAACGTGAACAAAACTAGATAAAACGCACGTAGACTCATATACAACTTTTGTTCAATAGTTGCGCAACATACCTTTTCATATCGAGCGATGACGAAACGCAATAGATTGTGCACCTACGCACTTTTGAACGCTTGATTCTCACAAATTCTATGAATGTTAATTGGTACCAATGACCAATAATAGGTATAAAATATATTAGTTTAAAAATTTTACAATTAAGCTGTAAAAAATGTTTATCTGAAGTGCCCGATTTGACATCTATTTCATTTATTTCCCTAAAAAGCTTCGCACATAATTAGTTGCTACAACATCTGACAAAATCGTTTTATCATTCCAATGTTTAGAAAAAAATATTTTATTTTGTGGATACACGTTGTGATATTTTTCAGAAACTTAACACTAGATTTTTTGCATTCAACAAAGAATCTTAATAAAACGAAAAATAAAGTACGAAAAAAAATCATTTGACTATACATTTTGAATGTTTATCTTAATGCGAACGTTCTAAACATTGTAATTTATGATTACAAAGATGCAGTGCTATAAATAATGAATTCTTTTTAGCTCTTTGCATCTTTTGTTTTTTTTGTGTAAGGTATATCAGACCCATTTATACAAACTATATACAAAATGAAAACAATATTTATCTCTATACACACTTATTCAATGCTTCGTTTTAATGATAGTCTTTTTTGTAAATTAATAATCTTTCATTAGGAATAGAATGCATCAGAAATTTTTAAATTTCTTAAAATGACAATATTTACTGTCTAAAAACTTCTATACATCTACTTATATTATGTATACATTTGGAAGCAGAAAATGTAAACATAATATATCTATATATACGGAAGTTTTCTAACAGTTTTATTTTTTTGGACAGAACTTAAAGTCAGATTTGATTAAAAAAAACTAATCTAAAAAATTAAAATTAACATAAAGACAAATAAGTGAAATATTATAACAATAAAATACGAAATAGTTGTAAGTTTAAGAATTTTAGTTATTCATTCGATCGTAAAGTTAGTCCAATGCACTCAAACCTTATAATAGCGTTTTAAAGTCCGGAGAAAAAATTGTAAACATAACGAAATTTAAATGTCGTAGTATTAAAATTAATACAAATAATGTTTTTTGTTTTAAAGTAAATTCATAGAAATTTATCTCGGCAATATAATTTTTACAATTTATTAATTATTTGAGTGCTTAGCTTCGTCATTTTCATTAAGTTGCAGTTAAGGAACTCTATAACAATGAGTGTTTTCTTAATGTACAGTATATTGCAGAAAATCATAAGTTCAAACTTCCTTTTTACGAATTGCAGCAAAGTATCGATTAAACTTCTGCAAGTGTTTTGAAAATTAATTGACAAACCGACGCAAAACAAGCGCGCAGAACAATCAGCTTTGGTCGCTCTCCTTCTTTGGTAATCTAAAACAGTGAAAAAAGGGACAAGAAACCGAGCCAGAATCTCAACGGCCGCGAGAGCCTTTCGAAAGCTATCCACCCGCGGCGGTTCTGAATTTTTTCTCCGGAGCGCAAAAAAGCTAAACGAACTGGGAGAGATTAGCAGCACGAGCTCTTGGCGGGTTCCGCCTCGACTAGATTGAAGTCCAAACCGCCGGGCCTGGCGAAGCCGGTTTTTATGCCGTCCCAGCCCTCCTCGATCTTGTACTCGCCGTTCTGTATCCGATTGTAGACCTCCTGCGTGACGGTGCGGAAGGCCTCCTCGACGTTGAGCCCGGTCTTGGCGCTGGTCTCGACGTGGTGGACCCCGTACTGGTCGGCGAAGGCGCGAGCCTCCTCCTTCGAGACCTCGCGTCGGCCGCCGTTCGTCACGAGGTCGAGCTTGCAGCCGACCAGGCAGAAGACGGGTCGGTGGGGCTCGATGTGGCGGCGAGCCTCCATCATCCAGCGCGGAATGTGCTCGAAGCTCGCCCGGTTGCACACGTCGTACACCAGGAGCGCGCCCACGCTGTTGCGGTAGTACGATTTTGTGATGGACCTGTGCGGGCAGAGAGCGGGCCAAGTGACAATTGCTTCAAGAAATTGCTGAGCTGTTTTTCAACGGGTTTGGATTTTTCTGATTTTTACGAGTGGTAATTTATGATCGATGCTGAGGCGACGTTAGCATCGAGTTTCAGTTACTCAATTTCATTTTTAGGTATGAGAGATCGATTTTTAAAGCCTTGTAGCAGTCACTTTTCAGACGTCTGACTGCATTATCGTGAACGGAACTTGGATTTTGTTGCTTAAAAACTTATTAGCTTCAATCAAAATAAATATGTCATTTAATATTTATAATAAATGTTAGAATTAAATTTAAGTGAAATTTTAATTTTTCGATTGTTTTCAAAGTTTCCGTATTTAAAACAGTTTGAGCCACCTAAATTAATTCTTTTGTATAGAAACTAACTTTATCGGTAATCTTCAACAATTATTCATTGTTTCCTAAATTAAATTCAATCATCAAATAACATAAGAAAGTTTAATCGAGCAGTTTGTATCTTTCTAAAACCGGAAGCAGCTAATATTTTCACTGCAGATATAAAATGTTATTAATCCGTTAAATAGTTATGTATCATTTGAATTACGCATCGTGAGTCATAACATAAAATAATCTTCTTTCGCGCTTATTCGAACAGTGGAAAACTGCAGAATGATTCTGCAAAGTGGCTCAATTTCGACCAATCAACAGAATGCATATACAGCCTAAAGGAACGCATGTTTCTCCGATTAACGAAGGATAAAAGTAAAAAATAACGGTACAGAATTCAATAAAACTAATTTTTACTCGCTCTAATTATTCTTGTATAGAAAATGCATACAGTGGATTTTAAGTGATCTTTAGGCGCGGGAGTAAGCGCATTTCGTGAGCATTAAACGCTCGTGCAGATAAGATACTGACCGAAATCGTTCCTGTCCAGCCGTGTCCCAAAGCTGCAGCTTGATCCGCGTGCCATCTTTCACCTCGATGAGTCGGGCGAAAAAGTCGACTCCCACCGTTGGGTCCGAAAGCTGAAACGAGACAAGGAATTATGGTAAATGGCGCAATTAAAAACGGCGGCATCTCGTTCAAACTCGTTGCGAAACCACGATTAATTTCTCTCTCTCTCTATCGTCCCTCCGTTGACGATATAATTGTGTATAGGTGAAACAAGTTTGCAGTTTAAATTTGAGTTACATAATTTAACCTCGCGTCTGCCGTATGATTGACTGCAGTTATGTAAAGCAGCTGCTGGCACTATTTCTTGAAATTTCATTGCTCTTTCAATTAACCGAGCAATAAAACGATTATTTTTTGAGGAATGCGAGCTCCTCTCTTATCTATGGGCTGCGGTTGATAATTAAAGAATTCGGTTCGTTTGCCCTTGTAACTTAATATTCGAGACAGGAAGTGCCAGTCGCCGGTACAAGTCGTAAAAGTGAATCTTCAGCGAGTAATTGCAATCTCGCGACAATTATCGCAATCGAACGCACCGAGAATGAAAATCGATATACTAATACGATTTATCCGTTCAGCGAAAAATCCGCGAAACTTGTCGGGAAATCCAATTTGAGCCTCGCGCCATCGGGAGGAGATTAGCATAAATTATACTTGCTAATGAAATACTCATAAATGTGTATAACAGCATTATTCGCCCGTCTTCACGTTAATCGCGCTCCGCCAAACAAAGTCGCGCTTAATACTTTGTGCGCGCGGACTATTTTATCAATGGTCTCATCTGCCGAACGCAGTGATAAGAAGCTGCAATTTAATGTGAGGCAATTCTTTGAATGCATTATTGATCACGCGAAAGCTGCATTTGTTCTGTCGGCTTGTATTCTAACGATCGACTGTTGAGTATTTATTTTATTTAAAATTAAGCGGTATACTTTTGAAAAGAGCGCCGAACAATGCACTTTTAGCGTCGTTAACGAAAACGTTGAAAGGCTCATTTATAAATAAATGAACGGCTTGAGTACGACACCAAATATTTCGACGAGGTTTCTAAGAATGATAAATCAAAAATGTGAGCTTGTTTTGAAACGAAGCGCAAGTTTATCATCGGAAAAAAATTAGGCGTTTAAAAAAGGAACAATCGAACAGATAATAATTGTGAATCATCGCAATATTGCTTTAAAAATATCCAGCTAAATTAGAAATTCTGTTTTACAGTCCATTTGACGAAGTGTACCATTAAAAGCTCCTTATTTCTCGCATTCTGTCACTGCACTCGAGCATCGTTTCGTATCTCTGACCTTATTGCATTGATTACATGAATCAAATCGTTAGCTACAAATTAATATGCACACAAGAGATTGGAGCGCACGTGGAAGCGCCGAGCTTCCAAGTCCGTGTGATGAAATTTGTATCTAACGATTCCTTTGTTTTACTTTTCCTCGCGGCTCGCCGGGCTCGCCCGTATCTTGCGCGTCGTTTCTTTTTTCTTTTACAGATGAATTTACGCTTTGCCTAGCTGACTGATTTAACACTTCTCGAGCGTAACATCATAAACGAGCTTTCCTCGTTGCTGCGTCAAATGCAACTTTGGAAGTCCGGTGCTTGTGATTTCGGACATGCTGCAGTCGGTTCGGCGGTGGATTTTAATGCTGAATTGAAGCAATTTAGTAATTCAACTGTAAATTGAGAAGTAGAGTGAAGCAAAAAGGATGCTTGAGGCATTAATGCCGTCTCTAAATAGTGACGATAATAAAACAACCGTTCAGATGAAATATTCGAAAATATTGAAGAGGAACAAAATATTGATAGTTTTACTAATAAACGTTTATTGCTTTTAGCGGTTTTTTTTAACGATGCGCATCGAGTTTGCTCATTACTTTTTGTAATTAATTTTGTCTAAATTGGGTATATTAAGACTTACTTCAATGGAAGTTTTTGGGCAATTACCTTTTGGACAATTATAGCTTTCTAGATTGGTATTTGAAAGGAGACGTTGCTCCTGATTGTAATATCAAAAATGTTGAGCGCACAAGTCATTTATTTTCGCATGAATTGTAATTTATTGATTCTCTCGCATCTGGTAAATATCTAGATATATTTATTCATTAAAGTGTCAAAAGGGAAAAGAGCGCAATCTGTATTTATGCATAAATTTACGAGCCCTTTTGTTCCTGACCTCAATTTTCTCCTTTAATCAAAATCATACCCTCCAACAAAAAGCTCCTCTCAAGTGAAAATCGATATACCTCGCCGAAGCAAACCGATAACGACAACAAAATCGAGCCTCTCGGCTCGTTCGAACAAATCCACTCGGCGCGTTAAACGATCCCGCATAGCGCTTCATTCGCCTGCAAACTGGAGCAGCACCGGCCTACACGGTTAGGCGGCTCCAATTAAAAAGAAAAAAAAAAAAACGGACAAACCGGCAATGGAGCGAGATAGAAACCAAATAACGCAGATCGAGACCTTGTGTTGCGCGCCGCGGCCTTTCTCGGCCGAGCGTCAGAAGAAAGAAAACGAAGCAATTGCGTCTCGGCTGCTCTGCGGCTTCGGTATAGCCGCCGATCAACATAAAGAAACGCGTAGAAGAATGCGTCCCCCTGCTTAGAGCCCAGACGGGCGTCGGATTAACGGGGAGGGGATGTTCTCGACGTTGGCAGAGTTTGGGTAAAAAAAGAAGAGGATCCCTCGAGCCTAGATATTTACGCAGTTACGGATTTAATTTTTGACCTTTGTTGGAGAGTTTTTTCGTTGAAAGTTATTTTCGGTGATGCGGCTTTATATGGAAACTTGAAGGACCTTATCTGAAGAGATTTTTTAGACTTCATTAGATCAGGAATTGAAATGGGCTTTTGGGGAAAGTTCTTAGAAGATGCAGTTAGATAATGTATTTACATTGTGGATTTTTGATTTTTTGATAAATTTTTTAATTTTAAATATTAAGTTGCGATTTAAAATATTATGAGTTATGAAAATTAAACATTTGTAACCATGTTAGCGTGTTTATATAGTATTGTATCAATATCATTTTTAGATGTTTACATTTACTATTTATGTTCAATACTACACTGTAAATATTTAGTAAAGATGAATACTATCTTTATGTTTTATCAATTTATGATCTGTAATTATAAATACATTTATTTACACACCAATTTTCAGAACTCTATGCAATCTAAATATTTATATGAATGACATATGTACCACAATTCCCCACTCCTAACAAATGGTAGCTCTATCAGTCATTATGCAATTATGGAAGGTAGGTTTGATTGTGCTAATGAGTCAAAGCCAGTCCAATGGTCATGTTCAGATTAGCTCTGAATCATAGCAACGCTCAACCCCACCTTACAAAATCAACATTGTTGTCACTATTCACAAACCCATACAGCGAGTTAATTTCACGTCTACAAACTTTCCTCCTCTAAAACGCTTATCTCAGTCTACATTCGAAGCAAAACAAAAAGTGGATAAATCTATTGCCGAGAGTGAAGATTCTCTACATTTTTACACCTAAATCTCCGAGAATAGTGCCAGCAGCAACCTTAACCCCTTTCTCAAGCAAAGAAAAGCAGCACGCAAAGTGTCTGCTCCGAGAAACAACAAACACTGCTGGCAGCAGGAAAGTACATAATTAACGAGTCGCGTGTGTCATCGCGCTCTTCTTTTGCGTCGCACATTACCTCGGCGAACTTTCCGTCGGTGAAGTACTTGAGGAGAGAGCTCTTTCCCACGGTGCTGTCGCCGATGAGGATCAGGCGGAACTGATAGTCAAAGATCGGCTCCACCATTTTGCCAGGGCTCGCTTTTCGTTCTGTCTCTTCGCGTTTCCTGGCCTCTTCCTACTATAACCGTCCTTTCACTGTCTTTCAATGTGCACACAAATCGTATCACCCACACAAACGTTCGAGCGGACACTAAATTCTAGACGTAGGCCGTCAGCGACAGCGTCGCCGTCGCCGTCGTCGTCGGGAGTAGCAGTAGCCGAAATCTCAGCTGAGCGAGCATAATTACTCGGGCGCGCTCACAAATGTACTCCCCGCTGATTTAGGTCTGCTACTGTTGCTGTCTGGAGAGCTGAGATAGCGGGCTTCTTCGCGGGGAGAGCGGAAGAAAACGCGTCGAGAAACCGGAGACGCTCGAGCGATTACGGATTATCCGCTGTCCCGACGACGGCTGCCAAGCGACTACCTGACATGATTTGGTAGCTCCTTTTTTTCTTGCCTCGCACTGTCGTACAATAAGTTGTGAGAGTTCTTAAGTCAAATTTACATGGGGCCGTATGTTTTGATGCGTGCTTTTTAGCGGGAAACTTTAAATTCTGATTAGTGGTTTCTTTAAATCTAGATATTTTAATAGAGTACTTAACAATTCATTTTGAGTTTCACAAAATGATTTTGGTCATATAAAATATAAAAAATTTTTTAAAACTATTGAATTAAAAAGAATTCTGTGGTACTTTCTCTACTGAAGAAACTTATTCTTAAGAAGTATATCGGAAAATTTAACTTTTTGCATCTAAATTGACCTACCTATTGCTTGTTATATTTTACTTTCACCTATTATTTCGTGCATACAATGCCTAGCTGACCTACCCTACCCTGGTTTGCAGTATTTTTTTATTTTTTTTAATTTCTTGACTAAAGAAACAATCAAACAAAAACTTTTCAGACGTTTACTAATCAGCTGTTCATTCGTGACGTAATTAACCTACGTAATCAAATCTCGATTGTTTTTATGTTTGCTTCGTAAGTATCTTCCTCTTATGAAATAAATATATAAATAATGTATTATAATTTGATAGATAGAAACTAAAGAATTTCAATTATTTAAACACGTTGGTTTGACTATAGATAAAAAAATTGCACTTCAAATATTTACATTTCCATCAACTTATACTGCAATATATTGTAATACGTATGTGTGCTCTACAAAAATCAGAAAAGGGTAGAATGAAATGATATTCAAATAATAAATTTACAATCTTATTTATTATTAATATAGATATTTTTAAAATTTGTTGTCGCTCTGAATGAAAAATCTATGTTTATTTTAGAACAGTCACTTTATAGTTCAGATTTTATTTATAGATGATATTCATGTGCCACATTAAATTTATGTAGCGCATTAAAAAATAATAAGACGATTTAAGTTTGGTGAAAAATATTTAGAATCTATATATTACTGTTTTTAAACTTTTTAAGAATTAATTTATTAAACGAAAATTTTCTAATTTAAGGTGGCTCCGGCGCGCTGGGCCGTATCTATAGGTGGACCTCAAGGGTGCACTGAATTTTTTACTTAAATAC